>NW_020870318.1:171512-175039 GCF_003789085.1 Penaeus vannamei
GTATTTTTTTTCCTTCTAATTATGACTAGTCAGTCGTTGTATGATAGTCACGATGATCCGAAAATTTTAAAATCCAGTTTAATTCAAAAGGCATTTCGCTCATTCATCCGCTTATGTCATGTCAGTTATTTTCAATCATTTTTTTTTTTTTATATACAACTGCGCTGTGATAATGCCGTGATGGTAACGAATGCACAAATGGGATTTTAATGTCTTGCGACTGGAATGAATAAAATAGATAGCTAGATAATAATACACAGTTAATGACAACAACACACACACACACACACACACACACACACACACACACACACACACACACACACACACACACACAACACACACACACACACAATACACATATACATCAGCCTTATCATCACCATCATCAATTTCCTATCACGAGAATGGAATAAACAAGATAGATAGATAAATAAACAACAGCACGCAATCAATAACACCAAAATGATAGCAATAACAAAACAGCAGAGCCGCGGTGGTGTAACATTCACCCAAATTTGAATGTCAAGGTCGCCATATTGCACAGACATTTGGCGCCATTTTCAAACTACTGCCAAACTATAGACCATTTATTGAGTATTTATCGATCCTCATAGCATTTTGTGTTTCATTGTATCTATTCATTTTTTTATCTTTTATTTTGGTCGATGTGTAACATTTTTTTAAATCTCTATTATTGTATATGCATTTGTGTATCATAATTGATAAACCAGATATCAATCCTTTTAGCTTTTTTTTTTTTCTTTTTTGTCGAGATGTAATGAATATATGTGTATCTATTACTTATTGTTTTCAAAATTTAGTTACCACGTATCAATCTTAACGTCTTTTTTTTTTAAGGCGTAATGCTCATCTTTAAACCGAATTATCGTATTTATCTATCCATCTTTTGACTCTTACAGCGTCTCTGAGACCTCGAGCTATAATCTAACCTTAATTTATTCTGGGCAGCAACTCGCCACACCCCCCCCCCACGCTAAAACTCAAGGCAAGGAAAGTGTCTTATTTTGCCGGTTTTATAGAGGGAAGCAGCTTGTTGTAGCGTCTCCTGTTGTGGAATTTCTCTAAGTGTCATACTCTGTGTTAGTGTGTCATATTGTCTCAGGAGTTTCGTAAATAAGAATTTGATTTTTTTTTTTTTTTTTTTTTTTTTTTTTTTTTGACCGTTGTTCGGATTGCATTTCAAGGAGAGAGGTCGTTGAGCTGTGTTGACTGTGTGTGTGTGTGTGTGTGTGTGTGTGTGTCGTGTGTGTGTCGTGTGTGTGTGTGTTTGTGTGTGTGTGTGTGTGTCGTGTTGTGTGTGTGTGTGTGTGTGTGTGTGTGTGTGTGTGTGTGTGTGTGTGTGTGGTGTGTGTTGTGTGTGTGTGTGTGTGTGTGTGTGTGTGTGTGTGTGTGTGTGTGTGTGTGTGTGAGCGTACATTGTGAGTTTTCTGTAAATTCACATGACCTGTCTTTGTTAAAAGAAATGGTGAAATGAACCTCATATTATTAGCATTTTGCACTGTGTTTTTGCCGTAGTCATATCTTATCTTTATGCTTTGTCATAGAGATAACGAAATAATTTGACTTGATAAGCATTGCATTGTTGCTCTGCTAACTCTGGGAATAATGCAGCATTACACACACACACACAAAACACATACAAACAAACACACACACATACAAACACATCCACACACACGCAAACACATACACACACACATACACACAGACAAACAAACAATTACAAACAAACACACCACATACACACTCTCAGTGCACTTTCATAGCATGTGAGACAGTTGCCGTGTGGTGAATCAACTAAATCAACAAAGATAATATTAAGTAAAACAGAGTTAATAAAATACAGAAATAACATGTGGTAGTTGAGAGATGACACACTTGAGAATATATATTTTCTTAGAATTCTTGCTTGCTTGTTTATTGAAAGCAAGGATAAGGAAATGACAAAATTATTGTATTTTATAGACGTAATGCGAAAAAGAATATATAAAAGGATAATCTGTTTAAGAAAATAAAAGATAAATAAATAATGAAAGTAATAGTATTCGCGGGAGCAGAGAGAACATAAAACAGACAATAAAATATGACATTTATTCATAAGCGGAATCCCTTGGCGCGCATTCCGTACGTCACTTGTCTTTCTCCGAATCAGATTTTTTCAACTTCTATTTACAAATTTCTTAGTCTTCCAAAGTGTATTTCTTGATGTATTTCATGCTACTTGTCGGGCGAAATGTGAAAGGAAGTCTTAAACGGGATTAGAATTTGATTAAAAGAGAGAGAGAGAAAAAAAAAATGGCGACTGTTTAACTTTATTTATATCGTCGGTTACCTCTTCTGTGCACGCGGGTACTTGCTCATTTGGAGCGTTTGTGTGTCTGATTGTGTGTTTATTTGTTTGTTTGTGTGTGTGTGTGTGTGTGTGTGTGTGTGTGTGTGTGTGTGTGTGTGTGTGTGTGTGTGCGCGAGTGTGTGTCTGTGTGCGTGTACGTTTGTGCGTATGTGTTTGTGTGCATGTGTGTGTTTGTTTCTGCGTATGTGTGTGTGTGCGTGTGTTTATTTCTGTGTATGTGTTTGTGTGTGTGCATTTCCACGTGTACACATACAAAAATAAAGTATATATATAAAATGACAAAACTTTTATTCCGGTCAGCATGATTTGATTTTTTTCGAGGCGTCTAAGAAAAAAAAGTGCATTTCAGACTTAAATTACACGATAAAACAAGTGCAAAATTTTCTTCTGTTAGACCAAATTGTAGACGAAATTGCGAAATTTTCGACAATCGTCCTATTCTTTACATGAAAAAAATCTCATTATTTTTTTCCCCTTATCATTGGAACCTTTTTATTTTTTGCAACATCCTCTCCTCATTTCTTCAACTTATCGCACTATATTTGCAACATTCAGTCTTATATGAGCAACGTTGCCTCTCATGTCCCGAAATTTTCACTCATTTTTGCAATATGCGACACCTCATTTTTGCAACTTTGCTGCGTCTATCTTGTTATTATTGTTATTATAATTTTTTTTCTTCTGGTTTTCATATCGTGTCTCCATCTTTCTCATATTTTCAACATTTCACCTCATTTCTGCAACTTCCTCATAATTGCAACTTTTCACCTCAATGTCTCTGCTTCCTTCCAACATTTCCTGCTCATTTTTACAACTCTCATTACTGCCACCTTACAACTTTCCTCCTCATAATTTCAAATTTTAACTTTAATGTTTCTTCAACTTTGCAACTTTCCCTCATAATTTCAAATTTTAACTTTAATATTTCTTCGACTTTGCAACTTTCCCTCCCCTAATTTCAAAAATTTACTTTAATTTTTCTTCAACTTCCCAACTTTCCTTCCTCATAATTTCAAAATTTCAATTGAATATTTCTTCAACTTTGCAACTTTCCTTCCTCATAATGTCAAAATTTTACTTTAATTTTTCTTCAACTTCCCAACTTTCCTCCTCATAATTTCAAAATTTCAATTAACTATTTCCTTCCTCA
>NW_020870318.1:185590-201568 GCF_003789085.1 Penaeus vannamei
GTAAGAGGAGAAAGTGGTGATGGTGGTGGACGCACCGAGGAGGAGACCAGGAGGGAATTATGAAGACAGCAGTTGGAGGAAGGAGGGAGTAAGAGAACGCGCAGAAACGGTAAGGCACGAAAAGGGGAAGGAAGAAAGGAGAGGATCAACAGGAGGACGTTGGAAAGGACGAAGTAAAGCAGGAAAGAGAAAAGACAGAGTAGAAAGAGGGAGTGGTGGAGGAGGAGAAATAGAAGGACGGAAAGAAAGAGGGGACAGGGAGCAGGAAGAAGCGAAGGAGGGAGAGAAACAGACGTAGAGGATAAGAAGAGGATGCAGGATGAAGACCATAAAAAGAAATAAAAGAGATAAAAGTTAGAGTAGGCAGAATAAGTGAAAAGGAGATAGACAAAATCAGAATAAGAATAATAAGGAGAATGAGAAACAAAAAAATAAGAAATAAAAGAAATTAAAAGAAAGAAAAATATCTTAAAAAGATAAGAGAGAATAAAAAAAAAGATTACAATAAATATAAGTCAACTCCCCGAACAAAAATTTCTCAAACAAACCATTTTTTCTCTCTTTTTTTTTTTCTTTCATTCTTTATTTTTCTTCTTTCATTTTTTTTTTCTTGTGAGATTTAGTTCGAAATCCTTTCTGAGGCTTATTTTCTTAAGACTTTAGGATCAGATTCCCTTTGCGCGACATAGAAGTTATTCTTTTGTTTATGACTTTGTTTACATTTATATTTACCTCTTGTTTTATTGTTTATATTTATATTTACCTCTTGTTTTATTCCCTTACATTTTATATTTTAACCTTCTTGTTTTATTGTTTATATTTATATTTAAACCTCTTGTTTTATTCTTAACAATTTATATTCTACGCGTCTTGTTTTATTCTTTAACATTTAATATTTTACCTCTTGTTTTTATCTTTACCATTTATATTTACCCTCTTGTTTAATTATTTAACTTTTATATTTACCTCTTTGTTTTTAATTCTTTAAGCCATTTATAATTCTACGCGTCTTGTTTAATTATTTACTTTTATATTAGACCCTCTTGTTTTATTCTTTACATTTAAAAAATAAAAAATTTTTTTTAAAACCGCCCCCTTCTTGTTTATTCTTTACATTTAATATTGTACCCTCTTGTTTATTGTTTAAATATTTATATACCTTGTTTTATTCCCTTACATTTATATTCTACCTCTTGTCTTTTATTCTTACATTTATATTTACCTTCTTGTTTTCTCTCTTTAGCGTTTATATTTACTTCTTGTTTTATTCTTTACATTTATAGTTACCTCTTGTTTTCTCTTTAACGGTTTATATTTACCCTCTTGTTTTTAAATTCCTTTAAGCCATTTATACTTTACCTCTTGTTTTTATTCTTTCACATTCTATAGTTTATTCTTGTTTTTATTCTTTACATTTATATTTACCTCTTGTTTTATTCTTTACATTTATATTTACCTCTTGTTTTATTCTTTACATTTATATTTTACCGTCTTTTGTTTTCATTGTTTACATTTATCATTTACCTCCTTGTTTTATTCCCTTAACATTTATATTTAACCTCTTGTGTTATTCTTTACATTTCCACTATTTCCCTCTTGTTTTATTCTTTACATTTATAATCTTACCACTCTTATTTTATTCTTTACCCATTTATATTTACTTCTTGTTTTATTCTTTACTTTTATATTGAACCCTCTTGTTTTATTCTTTAAATATTTATATTTACTCTCTGTTTTAATTCTTTTTTACAGTTCATATTTAGTAGCCTCTTGTTTTATTGTTTACCATTTATGATTTACCTCTTGTTTTCTCTTACAGTTTTATTTTCCTTGTTTTTATTTCTTCATTATATTTACTCTTTTTTTATTCTTTACATTTTACTGTTTTATTCCTTAACCATTTATATTTACCTCTTGTTTTTATATTCTTTACATTTATATTACCTCTTTGTTCTCTATTCTTTACATTTATATTTACTCCCCGTCTGTGTTTTTATTCTTTACATTTTAATTACCTCTTGTTTTATTGTTTTTAATTCTTTACATTTAATATTTACCTCTTGTTTTATTCTTTACATTTAATATTTACCCTCTTGTTCCCTTACTTCTTTACAATTTATATTTACCTCTTGTTTTATTCTTTACATTTATATTTACCTCTTGTTTTATTTCTTTACATTTAAATATTTATTTACTTTACTCTTGGTTATTACATTCTTTGCATTTATATTTACCTCTTGTTTTATTTCTTTACATCTTAATTTACCCTCTTTGCCTTTTCATTCTTTAACCATTTTCCACTTTTAAGCTTACATTTATATTTTTCTTTTTTTTATTCTTTACATGTTTTTATTAATTTACCTAGACCTTTGTTTTATGTTCTTTACATTTATCTTTTTTACTTCTTGTTTTATTCTTTACATTTATAATTTATCGTCTTGTTTATTCCTTTACATTATATTTACCTCTTGTTTTATTCTTTACATTTTATATGTTACCTCTTGTCTTTATTCTTTACATTTATATTTACCTCTTGTTCTTAATTCTTTGCATTTAATTTACCTCGTTGTTTCATTCTTTACAAATTTAATATTTTAACCTCTTGTTTTATCTATTTACTTTTCATATAGAACCTCTTGTTTTATTGTTTACATTTTATATTTACCTCTTGTTTTATTCTTTACATTTATATTTACCTTCGTTTTATTCTTTACATTTATATTTACCTTTGTTTATTCTTTACATTTAATTTACCTCTTGGGTTTTACATTCTTTACATTTTATTTTACCTCTTGGTTTTATTCCTTAACTTTATATTTTACCTCTTGTTTTATTCTTTATTATGTTTACCCTCTTGTTTTATTCTTTACATTTAATATTTACCTCTTGTTTTTATTCTTCTACATTTATATTCTTTACATTTATATTTACCTCTTGTTTTTACCTCTTTTACATTTATATTTTACCTCTTTGTTTTTATTCCTTTACATTTATATTTTACCTCTTGTTTTATTCTTTTACATTTATATTTACCTCTTGTTTTATTCTTTACATTTATATTTACCTCTTGTTTTTTTTATTTGTAAAGTTGTTGGTGTTGTTTCTTTATTTTGCTGTTTATTAATTTATTTATTTTTTTGTATTTTTAAAGATAATTTTGTTATTTATTTGCTTTTTGTGTATTTGTTTTTGTATGTTTTTTGTGTGTGTTTTATGTATTTTATCTATATACTCATTTCTTTAATTATTCTTAGGGTAGAAGGGAAAATATAATGGGAATGATAAAAGTAGGAATATATTATAATGGTAGCAATAATAATGATAATAGTGATAATAATGAAAGGATAATGATAAAAGTAATAATTGTTATTGCAGTAATGATGCAAATAACCATTATTATGATTAATGATATTAATAATGATAAAAAAATTATGATAATAATAATAAAATGGAAATTATTATGGTAATCATGTTAATGCATGAATGATATACTAATAATGCAACTGATATTAATAGTAAATGACTAATGTAATGATAATGATAATTATAAAAATTATAATGATAATGTGAGAAAACAGTTTGATATAATTGATGATAAAGAGAATGATAATATGATAACATTTGTAACAGAAATAACAACAATTTAATAATCATATATATACACATCTGAATACCTTTACAACCAACAGATATCCTACATAATAAGTAATAATAATGATAATGATGGCGACAATGATAATGATAATATAATATAGTAATTGATAATATTATAATGATAATCAATGATAATGATAATAGTAATAATGATAATGATAATTATGAATGGGAATAATAGTAATAATGATCAATGATAATCATTAAATGATAATGATAATATCAATAATAATAATAGTAATAATGATGATATTGATGGTAATGATAGTAATAGCAAATAATGATAATGATAGTAAATATTAACAAAAAAGAACACAGAAAACAATATCCTAAATATTATTAAAAATAATATATATTATAAAAAAAGAAAACAGAAAACAAAGAGAGAAATCAAATCTCTCTCTCCCTATATATATATATATCTTGGCCTGAGGCGAAATTCAAACTCTTCTGCTTATGGATTTTGCCTTATCGTATCTCCTTACCTTGGGGGAGGGAAGGGAAGGGAGGAGAGGAAAGGGGAGTGAGGGAGGAAGGGAGGAGGAGGGAGGGGAGGGAAGGGGAGGGAGGAGGAGAAAGAGGGAGGGAAGGGAAGGAAGGAGGGGGGAGAAAAGAGGGAAGTGAAGGGAAGGAAGGAGGGGGGGAGAAAGGGAGTGAAGGGGAAGGAGAGGAGAAAGAGGGAGGAAAGGGGGAGGGAACGGGAGGAGGGAGGACAGGGGAAGAAAGAGGGAAATGAAGGGGAAGGGGAGAGGAAAGGGGGAGGGGGGAGGGACAGGAGGATGAGGAAAGGGAGGGAAAATGGGAGGAGGAAGGGGGAAGGGAAAATGAAGGGGAACGGAGGAGGAGGGATGAGAAAGGAGGGTAAAGGGGGGGGGGGCAGGATGAGGAGGAGTGAGGAGAGGAAAGGGGGTAAGGGGAAAGCCGGGAGGAGGAGAGAAAAAGGGGTAAAGGGAGGGGGAAAGGGAGGAGAAAGAGGAAAGGGTAAAAGGAAGGGGTAAGGACGGAGGAGGAGAAGGAGGGAGCGGAGATGATGGGAACAGAGAAGAGAATAAAAATATTGGAGGAGAGGGAGAAGAGAGAGGGAGAGGAAGAAGAAGAAGAAGAATGCAGGCAGGTGGAGGAGGAGAAGGAGGAACGGGAGGAGATGATGGAGCGGAAGAGGAGGAGGAAGGGGGGAAGGAAGGAGATAGTGTGGAAGTAGAATTAGAAGGAGAAAAAGAAGGATGGAAGGTAGGGTCAGAAAGAGAACAGATGGGAGAGAAAGACAGGAAGAGAATGAGCGAGAAGGAATGGTGACGAAGAGATATAGGAAAGGAGGAAAGGTTAAGGGAGGAAGGGAGAGGATGGGGAGGAGGAAGGGAGGTAGGAGAAAGAAAAGGAAAAAAGGGAAAGGAAGAAGTGGTGGAGGAGGTAGAAGAGGAAGGGATAGAAGGGAAAGAGATAGAGGTAGAGCTAGAAAGTGGAATAGTCAGGGAAGCGTTGAAGGGAGGTGGAAAATGGATAGTTAGGAAAAGAGACGGAGAGAGAAGGGAAGAAAGAGAATGGAAAGAGAAGGAATGGGAAGCGAAGAAAAAAGAGGAGAGAAAGGGAAAGTAAAGGAGAAGGAGGCGGAATAATAACAACATAAAAAAAAGAAAAAGAACGTACAGAAAGACAGAACAGGCAAAAATACGAACATTGCCACAACACACAAACAGAACACCACAAGAGACACGCATAAAAAAAACATCAACAACAGAGACAAAGACACAGACATAGACGCAAGAGACAGCGACAAACACGCAGACAGAATAGACACAGATGAGAAGAAAGAGACGAAGATAGAGAGAAAGACACATTACAGAGCCCCACGCCTGGAGACAGCGAAAGAGAGAGAGAGAGAGAGAGAGAGAGAGAGAGAGAGAGAGAGCGAGAGAGAGAGAGAGAGAGAGAGAGAGAGAGCAGAGCGATGAATGGAGGCACCGCATAAGGGATCGCCAGAGAGAAAAGGAACAACATGAATTAGATTTATGTCGTCGCCCTCGTGAGGTGTGGAAGGTCATTTGACGCGTCCATGTTGGCGGCTTCGTGTGAAGGGTTGATGAAGCGTGTCAGAGGGTTGAGGGGGAGGGAGGAGAAGAAGGGAGGGGAGGAGGAAGAAGAGGGAGGGGAAGAGGAGGAGAGGGGAGGGGAAGGGAAGGAGGGGGAGAGAGGTAGGGAGGGGGAGGAGAGGAGGGGAGAGGAAGGGGAGGCTTGGAGGAGAGGGGAGGGAGAGGAGTGGAGAGGAGAGGAAGGGGAAGGGAGGAGGAGAAGAGGGAGAGGGAAGAGACTGAGGAGGGAAGGGGGGGGAGGACGAGGAGAGGAGGAGAAGAGGGGAGAGGAAGGAGAGGGAGGGGGAAGAGGCGAGAAGGGAAGGGGGAGGAGAATGAGGAGGAAAATGGGGTGAGGATGAGAGGGAAGAGATAGAAAGAAGAGGGAAGGGGGAAAAGAAGGTGAGACGAGGATGGGAGAAGGAAGGGGTGGAAGAGAGGAGAGAGGAGGGAAGAGATGAAGGGAGGAGAAGAGAGAGGCTAGAGGAGACGAGGAAACCTGAAGGGAAAATATGGCTACCTGGAGGGAAAGAGCGAGGAGGGAGGGAAGGAGTCAAGGAGGAAGGGGAGGAGACGAGGGAGGGAAGGACGAGGAGATAGAAATAGGAGAAGATAAGGAGGTAAAGGAGAGGATTGAGAGAGATAAGAGAGAAGAAAGGGAGGCGGAGGTGGAAAAGGAGATGAAGGGTGGGAGAGTGGGTATGAGAGGTATAGAGATAAGAGAAGAAGAAAAAGAGAGAGAGAGAGAGAGAGAGAGAGAGAAGAGAGAGAGAGAGAGAGAGAGAGAGAGAGAGAGAGAGAGAGAGAGAGAGAGAGAGAGAGAGAGAGAGAGAGAGAGAGAGAGAGAGAGAGAGAGAGAGAGAGAGAGAGACAGGGAGTGAGAGAGAGAGAAGAGAGAGAGAGGGTGAGTGAGTGAGAGAGAGAGAGAGACAGGGAGAGAGAGAGAGAGAGAGAGAGAGAGAGAGAGAGAGAGAGAGAGAGAGAGAGAGAGAGAGAGAGAGAGAAGATAGAGAAGGGAAGGGAGCAAGAAGAAGGACGAAAAGAAGATAGGGAAGGGAGAGAGGAAAGAAGAAAAGAGAGGGGTGGGAGATGGAAAATGAAAAAGAGAAAAGGGATTTAAACTGGAGAAAAAGGGGGAGGGAAGAAAGGGGAAAGAGAGAAGGAATAGACAAGAAAACGATGGAAATGAAATTGAAGATGGAAAGGAGAAGTAGAAGGGAAAAGGAGATTAATGCACTTAGGGGAAATGGAAGAAAGAGGGGAGAAGAAAAAAAAGAAAGGACAAAGAAAAAAACCAAAGAAAAAGAAAAAGAAAAAAAAAATGAGGAAAGAGAGAAGAGAAGACGAAAGCAGAAAACAGGGAGTGGAGAAGAACCGATAAAGAGGAAGAAAGATGGAGAAGAAGATGGTGATAAGAAGGAGGGAGTCAGTGACAAATGGCTTTGGATCCTGAGGTCATATTTCACCGCTGCAGGTAGGGCCAAAGAGGAAGAAATGTAAGGAAGAAAGGCAAAGAAAATTTATGTGAGTAGTGAAAGGAAGAAGAAGAGGAAGAGGACATAAAGGATAAAAGGGTAAAGAAGAGAAATGGGAAGTAAAGAAAAGATAACTGATTTATTCCCTCCTTCCTCCCAACCCTTCTTCCTCCCTCCCTCTTCCCGCTTCCCTCCCTATCTCCCTCCTTCCTCCCTCTCTCCTTCTCCTTCCCTACTTTCTTCCCTACCTCCCTCCTCCTCCCTCCTCAATTCCCTCCCTCCTCTCTTCCTCCTTACCTTCTTCCCTCCCTCCCTCCCTCCCTCCTTTCCTGACCTATTCCTTCTCACTCCCTTCCTTCTAACCTCCTTCTCCCTCCATCTTCCCTCCCTCCCCTCCCTCCCTCCCTTCCCTTCTCTCTCCCTCCATCTTCCCTCTCTCCCTCCCTCCCTTCCCTTCTTTCTCCCTCCCTTCCCTCCCTCCCTCCCTCCCTCCCTCCCTCCCTTCCCTCTCTCCCTCCCTCCTCCCATCCCTCCCCCTCTTCTCCCTCCCTCCCTTCCCTTCTTTCTCCCCCCTTTCCCTCTCTCCCTCCCTCCCTCCCTCCCCCTCTTTCTCTCCTCCCTCCTTCCCTTCTTTCTCCCTCCCTCTCTCCCCCTTTTTTTTTTCTTTCTCAACACAGTAGACCACCACAATAGAGATGGCAAAGATACCTTCACTCTCACGGGTCACTCTTCACTCTTATCAAGATGACCGCTTCACCCTGTTTTTTTTTTTTCACCCTGTCTCTCCCTTTCACCATCTTCGCACTATTGCCGACGCATGACCATTTTTTTTTTTTTTTTTTTTTTTTTTTTTTTTTTTTTTTTTAAGGGGTTGTGGTATGGGTATGATGTTTTATGTCGGCTTTTTGCATCACTATAATCCGCTATTTTGGATTTGTTGAGGGTTGTCACTATCGCTTCACTATCACTTGAGGCACTATCACTTACTATCGAGATTCACCATCATTTCATGATATAAATTTACCATTAAAACTAGTATCACATCCAGGCACAGTGTTATATCCTTCACTATATTTATGTCATCCTAGAAACACTATATTTCTAACTCCACATTACTCTAGGCTCGCTGTCGCTTCACTATAACACACCATAGATTCACTGTTATAGTTAATGTAGCTGCAACTTTACACAATTTTGCTTTAAACATCACTATCGATTCACGAATTTATTGATCGTGGAATTACTATAGTTTCACCATACGTGCACCATCCTGGATTCACTATCTGATGCATAAACCCACCATAAGTTCATAAGACATGCCTTGGATTCACTGTATTCGCACTCTCGAGCCACCTTGAAATCATCACTTTAACCTTTAACTTCACCTTAAAATACCTTCAGTTAAACCCAAAACTCACCTTATTTTCACCATAACTTCACCCAAAACTCACCTTATTTTCCCATAACTTCAACCAAAAACTCACCTTATTTTCACCATAACTTCACCCAAAACTCACCTTATTTTCACCATAACTTCACCCGAAACTCACCTAAAATTCATCTTAACTTTACCTAAAATTCACTTTAAATTCACCATATATTAACCCAAAAACTCACCTTATTTTCACCATAACTATACCCAAAACCCTCCTAAATTTATAGAAACTTACTCAAAACTCACCTTAAATTCAGCCTAACTTCACCTAAAATCCACCTAAAATGGACCAAAACCTCTCCCCAGACCTACCTTAAATTCACCATAACTTCACCCTAAACCCTCCTAAATACACCATAACTTTACCCGAAACCCACCTAAAACTCACCCTAACTTAACCTAAAAATACCCACACCAAAAAATCACCCTAACTCCTTATTTCGCCAAAACTTCAACCTTCCTAAATCACCATAACTTCAAAACACCTTAAATTCAACCTAACTTCACTTTAAACTTTTCCTCCACCATAACTTTAAACTAACCTTATATTTGCCAAAACTTCACCCTAAACCCTCCTAAATTCACCATAACTCCACCCAAAACTCTCCTTATTTTCACCAAAACGTCACCCCAAACCCTCCTAAACCCCTAAATACCCACCCTCCACCTTTCACCACAGCAGACCCTAACGTAACTTCACCCTTAACCCACCTAAACTCCCACGTAAACTTCACCACACCCAGACCCACCTCAAACCCACGTAACTTCACCCTTAAACCTATCGTAACTTCACCCTTACACCCACCTCAAACCCACCTAACTTCACCTTCGTAACTTCACCCTTACACCCACCACAAACCCACGTAACCTCACAACACTATCCTGTTCCCAAATATAGACTCCTTCCTGTGTGTAACTCGAGAAAATATACACTACCTGCCAGGCGATAAGTTGTTGGTAAGTTGCAAGTGTTGCAGAGGAGTTGGCAGAGTGAGACGGTCTGGGTAGCGGCTGTGTTATAAATATTATGTCGATGATATCTAGGTGTTTGTATGTGTGTATGTGTGCAGGATATGGATGTATAATTGTGTATGTATGTATGTATGTGTATGTGTATATATATATATATATATATATTATATATATATATATATATTATATATATATATTGTGTGTGTGTGTGTGTGGTGTGTGTGTGTGTGTGTGTGTGTGTGTGTGTGTGTGTGAGTGAACACACATGAACACACAAGCACAAATATACACAAAAATGAAAAAGAAACTAGCCACAATGAGAATTGAAAATAAGCCTATGTTCAGTTCTCATTGTGGCTAGTTTCATTTTCATATATTCAACATATTACATCACACACACCACACACACACACACACACACACACACACACACACACACACACACACACACACACACACACACAGCACACACACACACACACACACACACTTCCCTTCAAACAGCCAGATGAAGGCGCCACCGCTGAGCCACACGTCGTCGCTAAGCACGTGTCGCAGCGTGGCCTGTGCAGCGGCAGCCCAAGGAAGGGTTTTCTTGGAAGGAGTCAGCGGGTCGCGTCAGAGGCTCCTGTTAAGGCGGTTTCTTTTCAATACGTTTATCGATCACTTTTGCGTTGGAAAAGGGGGGCTGGAGGGTTTTTTTCCAGGGAGAAGGGTGGTGCACACGCGCATACACGCACGAGTACAAGCGCACACACGCACATGGGCGCACACACGCACATGTATATACAACACACACATGTATATACACACACGCACACGCACATGTATATACACACACGCACACACACAACACACGGACACGCAACACACACACACACACAACACACACAACACGCACACACGCACACACACACACACACACACACACACACACACACACACACACACACACACACACACACACACACACACACACACACACACACACACACACACACACACACACACACACACACACACACACATGCAAGCACACACTCTCACGCACGCCCCGGCATCTTGTGGTGTGCGTCGCGCCTCTGCAATCGAGTGAGGGTCAGCATTGCAATCACTCTAAAATCCACTCTATCGTATTACTTGGAGTTGTCTTGTTTTTTTTTTTTTTTTTTTTTTTTTTTTTTTTGAGGGGAGGGAGGGGGGAGGGGGGGGAAGTTGTGCTCTCTTTGTTTTATTCATTTTTTCTTCTATTATTGTTGTGTATTCTTTGGTTATTTTTCTTTCGTTTTTTTGTTTTGTTTTGTGTTGTTTTATTTCATTTTTGTATTGTCTAATCTTGTCCAACCTCTCCAACTAAATCTCTCTCTCTCTTATATATATATATATATATCTCTCTATCTACCTGTCTATCTATCTACCTATCTATCTTTCACCAAATATGTTTCCTCAAGCATATTCAACTTAAGGCCTCACACGTCTTTCCTCTCTGACCCAGGATAGATAAATTTATGAATATATAATTTAAAAATAATGCATTTGTGTATCACAGACTGTATCATTGCAGTGTCTAATACATCACAGATTCCCACTTTCTGTGGTTGAATTGAATGCTTGATTTCCATTTTCTGTTGCCAAATTAAAGGGGAGACTAATAGGTATGTCTGTCTCAACATGCAATCTAGTAATACAACATGAAAAAGTATAATACGATAATAAGCGAGAACTGTGATTTTGATTAATGTTTGGTCTTGTTGCATTGCGGACTAGAATTATGATTAACTGAGGATGAAAGCATGCGGCGTGCAATCAACTTTTTTGATGGAAAAAAAATAGTGACGAAGGTTATATACTCCCGCATCGTCCCTACCCTCCCTCCCCCTTACCCATACCCTCCATCCCCCTCTCCTACCCCCTCCCTTCTGAAAATGGAGTCAAAGTATAGTTATTATAAATCATATAAGCTTGTACGAAGAAAGAGTAATCGTTTTTTTAGATGTGAAACATAATTTAAATAAATATTTCTTTTAAAAGTAAATAAAAATATCCAGATAAACAAATAGTTCTAAAAGCTAATAAGATCATTTCTAGTGTCACAAGGCGTCTGAGGGGGAAAAGTAATATATTTTCTCTCTAAATGCAAAAATCTTTTAAGCCCGTTGTCGCTCGGGTGGCTCCAGAGAGAAATATTTTGTTGATGGCAATGAGTTTTGTCTCGCTAAGGACAAGCAGGGTTTTCTCCTCTCTTTTGTATCTCTGTCCTCTCTGATTCTCTGTATCTCTCTCTCTCCGGGTCTTTGCTCTCTCTCTCTCTCTCTCTCTCTCTCTCTCTCTCTCATCTCGCCTTCTCTCTTCTCTCTCTTTGCTTCCTGGCTTCTCTTCTCTCTCTCTCTTCTCTATTTCTCTGCTGTCCTCTGCGGCTGTCTCTCTCTCTCTGCTCTGCTCTCACTTCTACTCTCTCTCGTCTCTCTTGTCGTCATATCGCCACGAACTCTGGGTTCCGGGGGCCTGGTTCTCTCCGTCCTTCTGGTGCTTTTGCTTCGACGTTGCGCGTATGCGTGCTGGGGTTTCTCTGTCTCATTTCTGTCTCTTCTTCTCTCTCTTTCTCTGATCGAAGTGGGTTCTGGTCCTCTTGGTCTTCCCTGGCAGTGGCGCCGTCAGCACGCTAGTTGAAGCTGTCGGGCTGTGCTTAAGCTCTTATTTTTCTTGCTGTCTTTAACGCTTCCTCTTCGTTCGTGATATCTCTTTCTTCCTCGCTGCTCGTGGTCTTTGTGCTTCTGCCACCTTCCGCCTTCGTCGGCCCTCTTATCCTCGTCCTCCATCTGCTCCGTGCTCTTCCGTTGCTATATCCTCGTCGCTGGTCTCTCTCTCTCATACTCTTCTCGCTCTCATTCCTCTGCTCTCATCTGCCTTTCTTCCCATTGCATTTGTCTCTCTGCCCTCTCGCTCTTTCCTACCTTCTCTCTCCGGTCCTTTTCTTTCTTTCTCTTTTTCTCTTCTCTCTTGCTATGTTGTTTTCTCCCTTTATCTCCCATTTCTCTATCTTTCGTTTGCTCTCTAGTCTTTCTTAGTCTGTCGTTTGGCTATTTCCTTTTGCCTCTTGGCCCTCCTAATACTTCTAAATTCTATTTATTAATATGTCCTGTCTTTTATTTGTCTATGTCTTTCATACTCCTATATCTTTAATATGACCATCTTAACTTCTCTTGTATGATGTCCTGTGCTTCCTCTCGCATACATTGCCTCTTAAATATGTTATCTTGTACACCTAAATTGATTTCCACTAAACGCAATAGTCAGCATTTTCATCCATCAATCTGAAGTTTCATGAGGGCTGATTAAGCAGAGGTCTACACTAGCAGCTAGCTTAATAGCCTTGGATGTAACTCGGAGGAGCGGTCCGCTACGTCATAAGCACGTCTGTACGGACGTGGTGTTCGGTCGGCTCCAGTAATAGTCGGTTTGGTTAAACTTGTGCGAGCGCTCCTGCGATACGAGTGCTTCTCATGCAGGCATACCATTAACTTCATAACACTACGTCACTCTCATCATGCGTCTCTCTCTTACTCATCTCTCTCATCAATTCTAGTCGCATTCTCTTCTCTCTTCTCTTCATTCAGCTCCTAAGACAGCTATAGCTCAAACGCTTAAACTGATAGATAAGGTCTAGGTCATTCTCCTATGTCAGATGCTATTAGCAAATCGTTACTTTTTTAGTATATTAGATGTCCTGCATCATGAATATTTCTTGATCGGGTTCTCGCAGCAATTTTAACAAACTGGAAGAACGTCTCTCTTAACGAGATGTCGTTTACGTACCTCGTCTCAGTTGTTTTGAAAATACGCCTTTGTTTCGCGAAAATCTGATAGTAGCTTAATTTAGCGTATGTCAAACACCATTTTCGATTCCGTAAGTTGCAGTAAATCGGCCCCTTGACGACGTGCACTTACCTGTTTAACTAATTTGAATTGCGTATGTGATTAACGATATTTGAGATATTTTGAAATCAAATTGAGAATGATCTGTCTACCAGTCTATGTATCTGTATATATTCGTCTTCCTATCTTCTTTCATCTATCCTATCTTTATATCTTCTACTCTTATTATATATACTATATAATATATATATATATTATATAATCTATATTTCATCTTTATCTTCTATATACTTACCACGTACTATATCCATCTGTGTCTCCTTTTATATTGATCCCTTTGTTCAATTTCTCTATGTAACACTCTGTATTTTTCATTTTCAACTCAAACGGAACCCTATTCAAGTTAATATAACTAGTCTGTTTTTTCTGCATAATAAAGCTCATCTCAAACACCTCGTATACTCAACAATAAAACATTCTAATTCGATTTGAAGAGCCCCAAAAATTTTCGCTGTCCATAATGATTAACCTATTTCCTGCGTCATGCGTTTCGAGATCTAATGATTTAATCCCTTCGTTTCTCCCCTTTTTCTTGTCTGATTCTTTGGGTATATATACGCCTATTATATGTCGGCTAGGACATTACCATCCACCGCTTTCATTTTAATCCTTTACCTTCACCTATATTTCATAAAGGGTGTTTCACTCCATGGCCGGCATCAGCTGATGGTGTGATGGGCGGGTCGCTTGTTATTAATCATCATAATATTGAATGGTCACCGGCTGGAGTTGGTAGCGGTAAATCAATGCTGGACTTCGTATTTGTGAAAGGTAATTTCGAGTAGGGAGGAATCAAAAATGGTGGTAGGCGAGTGTTTGTTCTGTTCTGGCACGTTTCTGATTATCTTGGGATGTGGTCCTTCTAATTTTTTTCTCTTTTCTCTACTTCTCTCTCTTTCTTTTTGGTTAGTTCTTCGAGTTTTACTTCAACTGCTTTTTTTGTTTTTTTACGCAGCAATCTACGTGAACGGATATTGAATTTCCCGCTGCTCTGCCTGTCATTTTTGGTTTATTTTTCATCTCTCCTCCGTCATCCTCTCGCTCCTTCTCTCGCTCTCCTCTCTTCTCTCGTCTTTCTCTCTCTCTCCCTCTCCTCCCATTCTTTCCTCTCTCTCTCTCGCCCGCTCCTCCTCTTCCTCCATCGCATCCCCGATCTCCCCCTCTCATCCTCTCTTTTCGCTCCTTTTTCTTCTCTGCTCTCAGCAACAGAGTGACTGTTAGGTTGAAGTTGGTGTTTATGTGGTATGTATACGTCAACCAGAGAAAGAGTTATATATAGTATATATAACTTGATATAACCTATAAATAACAATTTAAAAAACAGATACGAGACGTGTGTGTATATGAAAATAATTCTCTCGTAGTTTATAATATTTCAAACCGGAAAGTAAAGTTAAAAGTTATATTCTTAAAAGGGCCGCTGTTTATGTTGCGTTTGTCACTTGTTTATGGCGCTTCACTTTTAGGCATCCATTACTGTTTGTCAGTTTTATCAGCCGAATGTATTTTGATTTGTTATTCTTTGGATATTGTAGTTGCTTTCTCAATGTTCTTTTAATGCCTTGTTCTTTTTTTTGTTCTTGTGTTTTGCCCGTGTGTTTGTTTTGTCTTTCTTATCTTTCGGTTTTCTTTTTTTTCGTTTTTCTCTTTGTTTTTTTTTTTTTTTTTTTTTTTTTTTCTTTCTCTCTTCCAGCCACATACTCTCCTCTCTTTCTCTATTCTCGTTTCTCGTTTTTCCCTTCTCCTCTTCTCTCCTCTCTCAAACCTGCTCTCATCGTCCGTCTTCTCCTCTCTCTCTCTCTCATCGTCTCTGTCTCGACCATCGCACTCTCCTCTTCTCTCTCTCTCTCTCATCTCTCTCTTCTTCTCTCCTCATAACTTCTTTTCCTCTCTCTCGCCCTCGTCTTTTTCTCCTCTTCCCCTCCGTTCCTCTCTATTTCTTTCTCTCGGTCTTTTTCCTTCTCAATTCAGGCTTCTTTCCCTTTCCTCTCATTCCCCCCTCGTTCTCCCGGAAAAACCTCCTCCTCTTTCTCTCCTTCTTTCTTCCTCTTCGTTCTCCTTCCTTCTCTCTCTCTCACTCTCTCCTCTCTTTCTTCCTCTCTTTCTCCCCCCCACCGCCCCCCCTCCTCCTCGTCCTCTGATCTCTGTCCCTCTCTCCACTCTCTCGGTCTCATCCTCATCTCTCTTCTCTCTCTCGCTCTCTCTCTCTCTCATCGCTCATCTCTCTTCTCTCTCTTTCTCTCTCTCTCTCTCTTCTCTCCTCCTCTTGTTTTTTCTCCTTCTTTTATGCTTGTATATTTCTGCTCCTCCTTCCATTTATTCCTTACCTGTTTATTTCTCTTTTAAGCAAAGAATTTGACAAGGTATCAATTTCGTGGATTTTGTTATTAGATTTAGTTTTCCTTTTATTATCGTTCATATGTGGAGATTGATCAGT
>NW_020870318.1:202376-209876 GCF_003789085.1 Penaeus vannamei
GAAGGAACGTAACGGAGAGAAACGAAAGAACGGAACAGAAAGAAACAAAGGAAATGAACAGAGAGAATGAAGGAACGGAACAGAAAGAAGCGAAAGAACGGAACAGAAAGAAGCCAAGGAACGGAACAGAAAGAAGCCAAGGAACGGAACGGAGAGAAACGAAGGAACGGATCGGTAAAAAATTAAGGAACGGGTTGGAACGGAATTGAAGGAACACAACGAAGGAATGGAAGGGACCGGAATGAAACAGAGAAATGGAATAGAACGAAATAAACGATCGAAATGGAAAGAAAAGAAAGAAAGCAAAGGAAAAAAATGAAGGAACGTAAAGGAACGGAGACAAAAGCAGAAAAGGAAAGGAAAGGAAATGAAGGAATGCAAAAGAGAGAAGTGAAGGAACGGAACGGAGAGAGATAAAGAAAAGGAACTAGGGGAAATGAAAGAACGGAACGCAAAAAAATGAGGGAGTGGAACAGAGGGAAATGAAGAAATGGAGCGGAGAGAAAGGAAGGAAACGAACGGGACGGAATGAAGGAATAGGATGGAAAAATGAAGGAATGGAACAAAAAGAAATGAAGGAATGTCTCTCTCTCTCTCTATCTATCTACCTATCTTTCCTTCCCTCATCTCTCTCTCTCTCTCTCCTTCCCTCCTTTCCCCCTCTCTCTCTCTCTTCTCTCCCTCCTTTCCCCCTCTCTCTCTCTTTCCCTCTCTCTCTCTCTATATATATATATATTTCTCTCTCTCTCTCCCTCCTTTCCCCCTCTCTCTCTCTTTCCCTCTCTCTCTCTCTATCTATCTACCTATCTTTCCTTCCCTCATCTCTCTCTCTCTCTGTCTTTTCTCTTTTTTTCTCTCCTATCTTGTCTTCTCTTCTCTTATCTTATCTCCCTCTCTCTCTCTCTCCCTATCCCCCCCCCCTCTATCTCTCTCACACTTTCTCTCTTTCTCTCTGTATTTGTTTATTTATTTATTTATACTTTTTCTCACTGTCTCTCTCCCTCTTTCTCTCTTTATTTGTTTATTTATTTATTTATATTTTTCTCCCTCTCTCTCCCTCCTTTCCCCCTCTCTCTCTCTCTTTCTCTCTCTCTCTCCTCTATCCCTCCCTCCCTCCTTCCCTCCCTCCTCTCCATTGCATCCATCACACTGACGACGGCCACAATGGTTGGGTGTCTCAGGGTGTTGCCAAAAGCGTCGAGAAGAGAGGAGTCTCCTTCCTTTTTTTGAGAAAAAATATAAATAAATAAATAAATAAAGAGAGAAAGAGAGAGAGAGGGGGGGGGAGGGAGAGAGAGGGAGAAAAATATAAATAAATAAATAAATAAACAAATAAAGAGAGAAAGAGAGAAAGTGTGAGAGAGATAGAGGGGGGGGGGATAGGGAGAGAGAGTGAGAAAAAATATAAATAAATAAATAAATAATTAAATAAAGAGAGAAAGAGGGAGAGAGACAGTGAGAAAAAATAAATAAATGAATAAATAAATAAAGAGAGAAAGAGAGAGAGAGATAGAGAGAGAGGGAGACACAGTGAGAAAAAATATAAATAAATAAATAAATAAATAAATAAAGAGAGAAAGAGAGAGAGAGAGAGGGAGGGAGAAAGACAGTGAGAAAAAATATAAATAAATAAATGAATAAATAAAGAGAGAATGAAAGAGAGAGAGAGAGAGAGGGAGGGAGAGAGAGAGAAAGAGAGAGAGAGAGAGAGAGANCACACACACACACACACACACACACACAATTACAAAATCACAAGGAATCCTGACATAATGTCCACATCAAATTTTCCTTCTAGAATACATTCATCGATAATAAAAAGCAACAAGAATAAGAAAAATAAATGTGATCAAATGAAATGAAAATGGCTTAAAATATATCAAAAACACTATAAATACAAACATGTTCCCACAAACAAATGAGACAACATGAAAACCCTCGTCTCAAATAACCTTGTAGCAATGGAGGCGATACATGGACGAAATCCTCTTCAAGGGCGTCACATACGCGGCATTGTAGGTCCAGCCGCTCTCCACGCCCGCGCGGCCGCCCACCCTGGCTTCCGCATGATTCGGGCGGGGAGGGTGCGGCTGGGGGCATGGTTCGCCGGACGTGGAGGCAGGGGGGCACGAGCCGGGCATCACGACGGGGTACAGCAGGGGCCTCGACAGGGAGGGAGGGACAGCTCAAAACCCGCTCACACGCCCATCATTACGACACATCCCCTGAAGACCCTCGGCCGCCGCCGCCGCCCCCCGCCAGACCCCCGCTCCCAGGGGCGCCGCGAAGCATTCCTTAGGGTTCCTTCGTGTAAAAGGATCTTCCCGAGCCGTTTCTTTTCCTCCTTCCTGGCCACGCCGGTATTCCCTCTCTTCTCTTCTTTCGCCCGTCTTCACTCTTCCCTTTTCCTCTGTCCTCTCCTCTCTTTTCTTTTCTCCTCCTTCACTCTCTTCTTTCTACTCCTTTCCCTCTCCTCTCCTCCTCTCCCTTCTCTCCCACCTCCGCTCCGACCCGCCGGAATCAATGTCCCAGACAGGGAATTCGCCGAAGCACTTTTTCCGGGTCGCCTCCGCCAGCCATCGCACTCTTTCTGCTTCTCCGTTCGCTTATTATCGCTATTATTTCCTTCGGACTTTTATTTTCCTTCCTTGCTGTCTTTTTATGTCTGGTTCCCGAGCGCCACGCAATGACGTCACGGCGCTACTGATGACGCAAGAGCAACTCGGGTAATCTTGCGATGGCTGTTTCTCTTTCCAAACTTGACCAACAGGACAAAAAATATAAAAAATCTGAACAAAACACAAACATCTAAGAAGAGAGAATTGAATACGATAGAATTAAATATCGTATAAGAGAGAAGTTGATTAGAAGAGAAGAATGGGACTGCCAGAGGTAAGACCCATTAGTCAGCGACAGCGCTCCGGTCCCCCTCCCCTGCTACCCTCGAAATGCATTCGGTTATCATCATTCATACTGCGTTTTCTTTCCTCTCTTGTCGTTCTAGAACGCTCTCAGTTTCCTCATTCCTTTCGTGTGCTGTCTTTTTGATACTAGCCTCGTGTCTCTCGCACGTCACTGCGTCCATCTGCCTTCTCGTTTTCACAGGCTCCTAGTACGCTGTAACACTGCTCATCTAGCTCGTTCCTCCGTCCTCATTATGCCCCCAAATCGCTCCCTGGGACATTATTTCAACCCGATTTTCAGAAGGTTCTCTCTTGCATTTCTAAAAGTTGCACTGTCATTTGCCTTTCCCCAGTGTCGCCTTTAAAGCACTCATCCGACAAACATGAATGATAACGGCTTTTCGCTTCTGCATCAATATCTTACGATATCGACGCGTTCATCTTCCTCATGTGCACTATTAACCTCACGCCACACACCACACACTAAACAACACCTAGGAAGTAACGTCAGAACTTCAACAATAACAAAAGCGAACAATGCACGTCGGTCATCGCGAACAAAGGGCGGGCGAACCAGACCGAGCGACGCACACGAGACGACAAGACGCAAGCTCTGCAAAACGAGCGTCAGTCCTCGGCAAATACAATCCGAAAACCAATAGCATCAGCCAAACACGATGTCAGACGTCGGGCAAATGCAAGACGTCAACGGCGACGACAAAGACGAAGACGAAGTTGGTGGCAACGCACAGGAAGCCCGGCTCGAGCGACACGTCTTGGTCGAGACGAACGCGAGGGAGCTCTGGCACTGGCCTTGCATGAACCCGCCAGGCACAAACTGCCGACGCTGGCACCGCGGCGACCACACCTTGCCTCCCTGGCACCTTGGCACTCGATATCGGCAGGTGGGCACAGCGGGCGCTTGTGGCGGGCCAACACACACACGCGCCCCGCCACTCCCGCAGGGCGTAGCTCACGGGAATGTTGCAAGGCGCTCCGGTGGCACTCTGCACGGGAGGACGTTCGCGTGTCACGGCCTGTTTGGGCGGGAGGCACTGTGCCTCTCGATGCCGTCGCCCGACTTAGCTAGCAGACCCTTACAACCCTTAGGAGTTTTTCTTTCCGAGCGTAGGTTTTGCAAACTGCACCCTAGGGTCTTGCATGCAACAAAGCTACATTAAAACATTATATACCTACTAATATAAACCCAAAACAACAAAGCTTGACGCGCTCAAGTTCCACAAATTCCACAAAGACATATGGATATAAACAACCTGCTGGTCTCGAGAGTCACTCGCAGTAAGAGACATTCACAGCGACCGCAAAATACTATTTACCTTTACCATGTTACAACCCCCCCCCCCCTCTACCCACTAAGAATTACCCGGCCACGATATATATTACTACAAACTACGATTCGCAAATACTAACAACCACACATATACTACACGCTTTAGGCCCCCCTCCCCCCCCAAAAAAAAAAAAAAAAAAAAAAAAAACCTGGGTCAGCGGCACCAATAAGGCGGCGCCGACAGCGTCATGACGTCACAGCGGACTTTCGGAGGGCCACACCGCACGCTCCGGCGGCCCGTGACGGAGTGACTCACCGCCACGGAATTTCGCAGAGAGTATGATCAACGCTCTCATCTCGTGGCGACGCTGCCGAAGTCTGCGGGACCCGTCTGATTGGTCATCCGTGGACGGCGGCGGCGGTGGCGGTTACGAGCAGCGGACGCAAGGTGCTGCACGGGGGAAGTCGGGTTGCACGGAGGGAGCTGCACAGTTAAAGGGGAAGTGGGAGGAGGGGAGGGGAGAGGAGGGGAGTGGAGGAAGGGAGAGGAGGGGAGTGGAGGAAGGGGGAGGAGGGGNGAGGAGAAAGGAGAAGTAGGAGGAGGAGAGAGGAGTGAGAAGTTGGAGAAGGAGGAGAAAAGAGAAGGAAGAGGAATGAGAAAAAAAAATAGAGAAAAGAAAAGACGGAGAGGAAGTAGGAGGGTATAGAGGAAAGACGAGAGGAAACGATTGGGAATTGGAGGAGAGAAAAGACGAAGAAACAGAGAGAAGAGAAAAGAAAGCACGAAAGATGAGGAGAGAGAGAGGAAGAATCAAGAGAAAAGCAACCTTCATTGAATGCTCTCGGTGTCTATACACGAGTTATAACAGTCTTAGCATCTTCGGTGTAGATAAGGCTATACTGGGTCTCATTCACAAGAGTTCTTTAAGGGAAAGAAAGGAAGGAAAATAGTGAAGATGGAGAAAGGGCGGATTGAGAGAGAGAGAAACGAAGGAGGGAAGGGAGGGAGGGAGGGAGGGGGAGGGAGGGGAGGAGGGAGGAGGAGGGAGGGAGGGAGGGAGGAGGGAGGGAGGAGGTGGAGGGAGGGAGGTTGAGAGGGAGGGAGAGAGGGAGGGAGAGATGATATATGAGATAGATAGAATCCGATAGATAGATAGAGAGAGAAGAGAGAGAGAGAGAGAGAGAGAGAGAAGAGAGAGAGAGAAGAGAGCAGAGAGAGAGGAGAGAGAGAGAGGACCGAGAGAGAGAGAGAGAGAGAGAGAGCGAGAGCAAGAGAGAGAGAGAGAGAGAGAGAGAGAGAAGAGAAGCAGAGAGAGAGATAGAGAGAGAGAGACAGAGAAGAGAGATGAGAGAGAGAGATAGAAGAGCGAGAGAGAGTAGAGAGAGAGAGAGAGAGAGAGAGAGAAGAGAGAGAGAGAGAGGAGAGAGAGAGAGAGAGAGAGAAGGAGAGAGAGAGAGAGAGAGAGAGAGAGAGAGAGAGAGGAGAGAGAGAGAGAGAGAGAGAGAGAGAGAGAGAGAGAGAGAGAGAGAGAGAGAGAGAGAGAGAGAGAGGAGAGAGAGGAGAGAGAGAGAGAGAGAAGAAAGAGAAGAGAGAGAGATGAGAGAGAGGAGAAGAGGAGGCGAGGAGAGAAGAGAGACGAGAGAGAGAGGGGAGATATACCAGACCCTCGATATACCAGGCACTCGATATTCCGTGTCTTGGGTGGTCCAGCAAAGTGGCGGCCAAACGTGCGTAGAGAATTCCTGATGGGGTATTGTAGATTCCTCAAGAGTATGCCTAGGAAGGAGGAGGAGAGGAGAAGAGAGGAGGGAGGAGGAGAAGGAGCAGGAGGAGGAGGAGGAGGAGAGCAGGAGAGGAGGAGCGAGGGAGGAGGAGGAGGAAGAGGAGGAGAGGAGAGGAAGAGGAGGAAGGAGGGGAGGAGAGGGGGAAGGAGGGGAGGCAGGAGAAGGAAGGAAGGAGAAAGAAGGAGGAGGAGGAGGAGAGGAGGAGGAGGGAGGAGGAGGAGAAGAGAGGAGGAGGAGGAGGAGGAGGAGGAGATGAGGAAGGAGGAGCGATGGGAGGAGGAGGAGGAGGAGGAGGAGGAGGGAGGAGGAGGAGGAGGGAGGAGAGAGAGAGAGGAGGGAGAGAGAAGGAGAGAGGAGGAAGAGAGGAGGAGAAAGGAGATGGAGGAGGAGGGAAGAGGAGCAGGAGGAGGGGAGGAGGAGAGGGAGAGGAGGAGGAGGAGCAGGAGGGGGAGGAGAGGAGGAAGGAGGAGGAGGAGAGGAGGAAGAGGAGGAAGAAAGAGAAAGGAGGAGGAGAAGGAGCGGAGAGAGGAGGAGGGAAGAAGAAGGGAGAAGAGAAGAGAGGAGGAGGAGGAGGAGGAAGAAGGGAGAATGGGAGAGGAGGAGGAGGAAGAGGAGGAGGAAAGGGAGAAGGAAAGAAGGAAGAAGGGAGGAGGAAGGAAGGAAGATGAGGAAGACGAATGCAGGAAAAAGAAGTGAAAGATGAGAGAGGAGGAAAGAAGGAGAGGTGGAGGAAGAGGAGGAGGGAGAGAGAGAGAGAGAGGAGAGAGAGAGAGAGAGAGAGAGAGAGAGAGAGAGACGAGAGAGAGAGAGAGAGAGAGAGAGAGAGAGAGAGACGAGAGAGAGAGAGAGAGAGAGAGAGAGAGAGAGAGAGAGAGGTGTCTCTGGGGGGGAGGGGGGAGGGGGGATGCTTGAACCACAGAGATTTTTTTTTTCTTTGGTAAAGGGAGTTGAAAGGCATTCTTCGTTGTAGTTTTGGAAGGCGGGGAAGAGGGAGGAGGGGGAAGTGGAAGAAAGAAAAGTTGAAAAAGGAAAAATATATAGATATATATATATATTATATATATATATATATATATATATATTATATATATATACATATATATTATATGCTTCTATATATAAGAGAGAGAGAGAGAGAGAGAGAGAGAGAGAGAGAGAGAGAGAGAGAGAGAGAGAGAGAGAGAGAGAGAGAGAGAGAGAGAGAGAGAGAGAGAGAGAGAGAGAGAGAGAGAGGAGAGAGAGAGAGAGAGACAGAGAGAGAAGAAATATACAGATACATGATAGAAAACAGATAGGAAAAAATAGTCAAAATGAGAAACCATTACAATAACACACAGCTGGTCCCAGAAAATGCGAAATTTGCAAAATTCTTGCTTTTATAGTGATATTGGGCCCGGTAGGTGGGGGGGGGGGTGAGTGGGGGTAAGGGATATGGAGAGGGGGTGAAGTGATGGGTGGGGGGTATGGGTATGGGGGGATTAGGGGGGTAGGGTGGGGTTCTTGAGCTTGGAAGGGTGAGGG
>NW_020870318.1:224876-232376 GCF_003789085.1 Penaeus vannamei
CTCTATTTATATTGTTTTTTGTGAGCCAGTTATGTTATTTCAATTTATAATGCCTCTTGAATTTTAATTTATAATTGGATGTATAGTGTCTATTTTATCTATATTTTGCTCTTTAGTAGATGGATGGATGCTCCTTTTAGTGCAATGTATGGATGCTCTTTTTATATTTTGAGCGTTGCTTATTTTTATTTATATATGATGTTCTTTTTATATTGCTTTTTGTGGCCAGTTATTTTAATTTATAATATGGATGTTCTATTTATATTGTTTTTAGTGAGCCATGTTTATGCTTTTTTATATTGCTTTTTAGTGAGCCGTTATTTATAATTTATAATAATGTGATGTTCATATTGTTTAGTGAGCCAGTTATGTTATTTAATTTATATATGGATGCTCTTTTTATATTGTTTTTAGTGAGCGTGATGTTATTTTAATCTATAATATGGATGCTCTTTATATAGTGCCTTTTAGTGAGCCAGTGATGTTATTTTATTTTCCTTTTATTTTGACTACGGGATCTTATCTCTTATCTCACCAATCACTTCAAACCCACATGGACATTACCTGTTGTTGGGTAAGAAGCTACCAAATCAACATCTATAACTACGGAGTTTGTGATTATTCACTATAATTATTATTATTGTTATTTATTATTATTTTTTGTTGCTATTATTATCGTTATCATTATTGGTATTATTTTCATTATTGTTATCATTATCGTCATTACTATTTCATTATCATTATCATAATTGTTATTATTACTTTTATTTTCATTATTACTATTGTTGTATATAGCAATGCCAGTAGTAGCATCATAATTATTATTGATATTAATATTTGCTATTATCCTTATTATCATTATAATTACTATCATCATTATTCTATTATCATAACTATTATTGTTATTGTTATTGTCATTATTATGGTTATCTTTATTCTTGTTACTATTTTATCAGTATCGTTATTGTTATTATTATCATTATTATTATTGTTGTTATTATTATCATTATTCATATCATATCATTATCATTATCATTATCATTATCATTATCATTCATTATTATCATCATTATCATTATCATTTATCATATCATTTATCATTATCATTTCATTATCTTATCATTATCATTCATCATTATCATTATCATTATCATTATTCATTATCATTATCATTATCATTATTATCATTATCATTATCATTATCATTATCATTATCATTATCATTATCATTATCATTATCATTATCATTATCATTATCATTATTATTATTATTATTATTATTATTATTATTATCTTATTATCATTATTATTATTATCATTATTGTTATTGTTATTTTTTTATTACTATTATTATTATTATTATTATCATTATTATTAGTATTATATTATTATTATTATTATTATTATTATTATTATTATTATTATTATTATTATTATTATTATTATTATTATTATTATTATTATTATTACTATTATTATTATCATTATTATCATTATCATTATCATGCAATATTTTTATTGTTATTTTTATTATTATCATTATTTATTATTATTATTATATTATTATTATTATCATCAGTATTATTATTATTATCATTATTATTTTTTTATCATTATTATTACTATTATTATTACTACCATTATTGTTATTATTATCATTATTGATATTATCCTCAATATCATTATCATTATTGTTATTATTATCATTATTGTTGTTGTTATTATTATTATTGTTAGTAGTAGTATCATCATCATCATTATCATCAATATTATTATCATCATTATTCTTATGCTTATCATCATCATTATCATTATTATTATTATCATTATCATTGTTATTATTATCATTATTATTGTTATTATTATCATTATCATCATTATCATTAGTATGTATCATTATCATTATTATTATTGTTATTGTTATTACTGTTAATATTATCGTCATTATTACTATTATCTTTAACATTTATATATTTATTGTCATCATTATTGTCATTATTACTACATTCATTTTTATTGCTGTTCTTGTTGCAGTGATCATCATTATTATCTCTTCGTGGTTTTGGATACTATTATTATTATATTTATTATCATTATTACCATCCTCATCCTTATCACTATCATTTTATTTCTATTATTATTACTATTGCTATTTTTTCTTTAAAGTAAAGTAAAAAAATTCAGTTTATCTTTTTCTTTACTCTTATTGTCATTATCCTAATTATTTTTTCTTGATATTCACTTGGTTATTACTTCATTTTTTCATTCTTATTTCTATTCTTATTCGTCGCCGTTGGTCTTTGTTCTTCATTCTCTCTGCTCCAAATTCATTTTTATTTCGCTATCTCCTTGTCTCTTTTCTTCTTTTCGTTTTCTCCCCGTCTCTCTCTCTCCTTTTGTATTTCTTTCACTATCTTTCTTTTTTGTTTATTTTTTCCCCTTGCATTTCTGTCTCTTCATTCCTTTCTATCTATCTTTCTCTCAATTCCTTGTCTTTCTCTCATTTCCCTTAATATTTTCCCTTATCCCTTCTCTCCCTCTTTTCCTTGTTCCCTTCCTCCCCCGTTTTTTCTCTTCCGTCCTTCCTCCCCAACCACTCTCCCCCCCCCTCTCTCTCTCTCTCTTCTCTCTCTCTCTCTCTCTCTCTCTCTCTCTCTCTCTCTCTCTCTCTCTCTCTCTCTCTCTCTCTCTCTCTCTCTCTCTCTCTCTCTCTCTCTCTCTCTCTCTCTCTGTCTCTCTCCTCTCTCCCTCTCTCTCTCTCTTTCCATCTATCTCCTTTTCTCCTCCCCTTCCTTTACTCTCTCTCCTTCTCCCCCCCCCTCTCTCCATTTTCCCTCATCTTCTCTTTCCGTCTTTCTCCTCTTGTCTTCCTTTCCCTCCCTTCCTCTTTCTTCTCTCATATTCATATTCCACAATAGAAAGGAAGAGTTGTCTTTGCAATATTTACGAAGGCATGAGCAGGAAATCCCTTATGGTATGTGTGTGTGTGTGTGTGTGTGTGTGTGTGTGTGGTGTGTGTGTGTGTTGTGTGTGTGTGTGTGTGTGTGTGTGTGTGTGTGTGTGTGTGTGTGTGTGTGTGTGTGTGTGTGTGTGTGTGTGTGTGTGTGTGTGTGTGTGTGTGTGTGTGTGTGTGTGTGTGCATATATCTTTTTTTCTTCCTTTTTTCTTTTATAACTTTTCAAAATCTTTTAGATGCGATATTATTTCACTGTTTATCGTTTTCTCGCTTCCTGTTTTATCACAAATGTCTTGAAGAAACGTGTCATTGGTAATTTCTAAGATGAAAGGCAGAAAAAGATAAGAATATGATATCTTAGCGAAGCAACTCTCTCTCCCTCTCTCTTCTCTCTCTCTCTCCTCTCTCTTCTCTCTCTCTCTCTCTCTCTCTCTCTCTCTCTCTCTCTCTCTCTCTCTCTCTCTCTCTCTCTCTCTCTCTCTCTCTCTCTCTCTCTCTCTCTCTCTCTCTCTCTCTCTCTCTCTCTCTCCCCTCTTCTCAAGATGTTGATATTGCATTCTTTTTCTGTTGCATTTTCATCGGATCTGCATCTGGCATGGAAACGTGACATTTATATCTAACTTGGCTAATAAATTCATTCTTATCTACACTGTTTTTTACACATTTTTTATGATGACTTCTTTTCAGTATTCATTTCCTTCATCAATATCGTAATTAATATCGTCGCCATTATCATCATACATTCTCATCTATACTGTCTTTTTCTACAATTTTTTATGACGACTTCTTTTCAGTATTCATTTCCTTCTTCAATATCGTAATTAATACCATCTCCATTATCATCATCACGTTTCCCTATTCAATTCACTCTAGATCAACTTTATTCTACCTTCCAGGAGCGTGTGAAGCAAGGAAAAATATCCACATTAGTACAAAAATACTTTATTATCATTATTATTGTTTCTTTAGTCCTCTTCTCTACTTTTAACTACACAAAGTTACTCGTAGCAGGTTGGACGTTGATATAGATACACATAACATTAAATAATTATTCTGCTCACTAGAAGAAGATAGATGAACTACCGTCTCTTGAGTTGACTATCTACTATACATACCAGTGATAATTACCAAAAGAAAAAGAAGAAAAAAAGGAGGGGAGGGGGAGGGAGAAGAAATAGGGAAGAACGAATAAAGAAAAAAAGATAAAGAAAATCTCTCTTACTTAACATGTAAATCAGATATACTCCAAATTACCCTCAGCTGATATCAGTATTCTCTCAATATTCCACTGCCTTGCACCCCCAGTGTAGGTCAGTTTAATAAATCATCATTATCTTTTTTTTTTTTTTCGTTTAAACATTGACTTCTCTTTTTGTTAAACTTTATATAATATGCATGGAAAGTCAATTGCAAAAGGTATTGACTGGGATGGGATATTGCTGTGGGCTTTTTCCAGGAGTATTAGCTTATAAATTAGTTGAGAATTGTACATAGGTTATATCAATAGCAAGAATATAATATGAGATATAAATGCTGTTTGTAACTTGAGCTAGTTCGTATATACGTATAAAGGGAAAGATGTATATATATATATTGTATATAATTTCTATCAGTCTATATATTTTTCATGGATTTCTTTTATTTTGGAGATGAGTTAAACTTGCACAGGCTTTAAAAAAAAGAAAGTTAATCATGCAAGTAATTTTAAACGATAAAGTTGGAAAAGTGAACAATGAAAAATACGAAGAGGAAAAGAATGGAAGATGAAGAAACAGAACGAATGGGTTAAAATGAAGTGAATAAAAGACGTATATTTCTAATATTCTTGGATAGCAATAAAGATTTCAAAATAGGCTTGATTTTGTTTCGAAATCCACTGTTAAAAAAATATAGGTTGAAAATACATTACATTATGAAACCATTAGCTATAATCCTCTTCATAATTCTTCAATTAAAGCATTTGGATTCGATATTACTAAGAAATCGAAAAATGTACAAAATCTATTAAAATTATTGTTGCTCATTTGAATGTCAAAAAAATACTGAAAGTAAAATAACTAAATCACCCTTTTAATAAACCTGTAATCTGCTATCTTAATAATCTATCATTTTTTTTATTTATGCTGATTATCTATAGTGACTTCTTGAATGTATTTCATTATCAGTTATTGCCTGTTATCACACTCACTTTATTCTGATACTGAAAGCTACACATAAGCATACACTGATATTATTTCTTTATATCTGATACCTGTTTGATCAGCTTCAGCCAAGCCAGGAGGCAAAGAGTGTGTGTTCGATAGCAAAAACTCTTTCTAAAAGTTATTAGATATAGTCTTACATACAGAAAAAAACACTATAAATCTCATATGAACATCAAACATATAATATACAATTATTAAGATTTAAAAAAAATACTTCTTTCAAATATGTTTGTATATATATATACCATCTTTTTTTTAGAATTAATATCCTGGTTTCCAGATTATCCCAAAGACGAAGAAGAGATTGAGACAGACACGATTTTAGTCCGTACAGCTAAGCGACATTTGCAATATTATGCAACATTAATCAGACTATATATCTAAGGTGGCTACAGATATCATGCAATTTTGGAAAGCACAAGCAAGAAACAGCATTAAAATAAAATAAAAATCTCCCGAATTGTAGGCGTAGATACTTATCGTTCGGATATGACAAAGAACCGTACAGTATATATCTATCAATACATATATATATTTCTTTTCCTTTTAATGACTATTATATATATACATTCGAATCTAATCAATTATTTTTTTTTCTGTTTTCGGCCTAATTCAAACGATAAGCATCTGTCCTAGTTATCAAAATTTCTAATCAATGATTACACAGCCGATTTACCTTAAGGTGTCAAACACAGAAACTTAGACATAAGTACATTTACATAGAGTACACTTTATTTTAATCCATACATCATTACATAAAGAATACTTAGATTTTACACCGTCATAGAACATTATTCATATACAGTAAGCTAATCTTCCGACTAATATTTGGTATGGCAATGGTTACCTCGCTCCACGGTATTTGGAATCTACTCTCTGATGAACTATGTACAATAAACGTGAACATAAATATAAAACCAAGCTCTCATTGAGAAATAGGAGATTCTGCCGTAAAATGCTATTTTATAAACTCTCGTGAGCTATCACTAATTGGTCTTTGGTCAGCAAATAAGACATTGATTTACATATATACATATAGTTTCTTTGTAGCTCCATAAGTATTTTTTTCATATATATACATACATACATAAATATATACATGTATATATATATATATATATATATATATATATATATATATATATATATATATGTATATATATATATATATATATATATATATATATATATTATATATATATTATATATATATATATATATATATATATATATATATATATATATACATGCATATGTATATATATACATGTATATCATATATATATATATATATATATATATATATATATATATATATATATATATAATATATATATATATATATATTATATATATATATACACACTCACACACACACACACACACACACACATATATATATATCCATCAAAATACATACAGATATATACATGTACATACGTATACACATACAGTGTACATATGAACAAACGAACATCCTAGTTTATGCCCGAATCTAGAGCGACATGAAAAACTCTAGGGACATTTCTCATACTATTTCACTGACGAGATGGACTTCACAGAGAGGGAGAGAGGAGACACTTAATATTTTTTCTCTCTCTTTCTCTCTTTCTTTTTTTTCTTTCTTTTCTTTCTTTCTTTCTTTCTCTTCTCTCTCTCTCTCTCTCTCTCTCTCTCTCTCTCTCTCTCTCTCTCTCTCTCTCTCTCTCTCTCTCTCTCTCTCTCTCTCTCTCTCTCTCTCTCTCTCTCTTGTTTAAAATCACATCACGATCAGTAATCAGTGGCTGGAGTTACATTTAAAGCACCTGTTTGTTTTTCTTTTTGTATTGTTTTTATTTTGTTTTTGTTTTTAGTCGTTTCTTCTAAGCAAGAGTAAGAAGTAAAAAAAAAAAACATTATTTTCTGAAGAGGTGTTTAGTTTAGAAATTTCCTAAAGGCCGTCTATACATTAAAAAGAGATATTTGGTTTGCCTTATGTACACACGCGCGTACGTACACGTGTAAGATATACGTTCACACTCACATCCAGCAGGTAGGTATACGTACATGTGTGTATTGGTACGCAATATGCACATACACAGGCGTAGATATATACTTCTGTAGCCATTTCTAGCGGGTACATATAACATATAAAGATTCCTGTATCATTTATAACTCTATGATTTAATGATGATAAAGTTGATGAAGAAAAGAAAAAAGAAGAAGAAAAAAGAAAAATATATATAAAAGGATTTTTTTTTTCTCCAAATCTTAATTTCCAAATATATTCATGATTGTGACATGTGTTATGACATTAATGTTGTCTATATGGTATGTGATGATAAAAAGAATAACATGGTG
>NW_020870318.1:237376-247376 GCF_003789085.1 Penaeus vannamei
ATGTGTAAATCACAATCATGGGCTGAATCGGGAGCTTAATTACCCCTAAAATCTCTACTGTAATTAAACCTCTAATTATATCCAATTAACTGTGACAAAATCCTCAGAAATAATTAACTCGGGAGTAATGATTCAAAAACAATTAACCAAAAATACACACAAAAAAAGAAAAAGAAAAAGAAAAAATATAGAGCAAATGATTTAATTATACCAGAGAGAGAGAGAGAGAGAGAGAGAGAGAGAGAGAGAGAGAGAGAGAGAGAGAGAGAGAGAGAGAGAGAGAGAGAGAGAGAGAGAGAGAGAGAGAGAGAGAGAGAGAGAGAGAGAGAGAGAGAGAGAGAGAGAGAGAGAGAGAGAGAGAGAGAGAGAGAGAGAGAGAGAGAGAGAGAGAGAGAAGAGAGAGAGAGAGAGAGAGAGAGAGAGAGGAGAGAGAGAGAGAGAGAGAGAGAGAGAGAGAGATAAAATATAGCAAATGATTTAATTATACCAAAAAGAGCAAATTTTGGACAAACCTCTATTTCTTCTCGTTTTCCATCACTGTTGCATTATTCGATTTAGGAACCGGGTGTGTGTGGGGGGGGGGGGGGGGGGGGGGGGGGTTAAGCCTCTTATGGTGAGCTATGGTGATGGGCGGCCTCTGTATAGTGTGGTGTTTTCAGGGGTATTGATTTCGGTTGAGTTGGCAGGGTGATTGCAAAAGAGTTTTTTTTTTTTTTTTTTTTTGGGGGGGGGGGTGATCTGTGTTTTTATATGGTTTGTCTGTCTGTCTGTCTATGCATGTGAATGGTGTCGCTTGTTTGTCTGGATTATATCTGTGTCTATTTCTCTTGCCTTTCTTTATGTCTGCCTCTGTCTGTCTGCTACTGCCTCTCTGTCTCTCTTCTATCTCTTTCTCTCTCTCTCTCTTTCTCTTTCTTCTCTCTCTCTCTCCCTCTTCCCCCTCTCTCTTTCTCCTCCTCTTTCGCTCCTCCTTCCCCACCCCCCCATCTCTCTCTCTCCCTATCTATCTATCTATCTATCAACTACCAACCTGCAAACGATATTATGTATCAACATCCCTCCATCTCATTTTCCAAAACAATTTTGATATCGAGTTACTGCACCGGACCGCAGGAAACTGATAGATAACTTATTTAAATATTTAGTAAATAAGTTATTATCATTATAATTGCTATCATTTTTATCAGTGTCATATTATTGTTATTATTATTATCGGTACTATTACTATTATCGTTATTATTAGTTATTATCGTTATTATTTCTATTATTATCATTATCATCATCATCATTATTAACACTATTGTTATTGTTATCATTACCTTTTTTAACTCTCTATGTTAATCTATCTCACTAGTTAACGAGGCTTTTTTGCGATAGATAACCGCCGTGCATACAACGTATTTACAACCGTTCCCTTGTTACGGTGAGAGGGGTTGTTAAAAGTTATGGCTAATGACCACAAGAGATTGTTATGAATGGCTAGGCTGTTGTGCAGTTATAGTGGTTGTCGTGGGTATGTGTCTGCCTGCTTGTCTGTGTATTTTGCTTCTGTACTTGTTTGTTTGTTTGTTTGTCTGTGTGTATGTTTGGTGCTTTAAAGGATGAGTAAATAAGTTGTAAATGAGTGAATAATAGTAAGGGTAATGATGATGGTAATAATAGTAATGATGATAATGATAATGGTAATAATAACAATGCCGGTAATGATAACAATAACAATAGTGTTAATAATGTAATAATAATATTGTAATTAGAACGATAATAACTAATAATAATGATAATAGTAATAGTAACGATAATAATAATAACAATAATAATAACAACATGACATTAATGAAATAATAAAATGATAATGATAATCATAAGACCATGTAAATATAAATATTATAACATCATATTATATATATGTATATACCAAATTTTCTCGTCAGAACTTGTAAAAAAAAAAAAAAAAAAAAAAAAAAAAAAAAAAATAATAATCTCGTCAGAACTTGTTAAAAAAAAAAAAAAAAAAAATCTGAAAGTATCAAATCAATCCTACGAAGGTGAGCCGAAGTTGGCAGTAATCTCGAGGATTTGCGAGCGGAGCATAAGAGGCGAGAGAACTTCTTGGAGAAATTGAGTTGAGTTGAGTCTGATCTTAGAATTTGGAACTCTGCGTCTCGGCTTTTGACTTCTGCACGCACAGGCACACACACGACACACACACACAGACACACACGACACACACACACAGCACACACACACACACACACACAACACACACAGACACAGACACACACACACACACACACACACAGACACACACACACACGACACACACACACACACACACACACACACACACACACACACACAAAGAAATACTGCGTTATTTTCTTTTTAGGCTTAAAATAATATACATTTTTTTACATAAGATATATTAATAATTCATTGAAATTAATCTTCTTAAACCCACCTCTACTTCTTTACAAATCTAGATAACATTTCTAATCCTTTCCCTTCCTTCCACCTGTGTTTATCATTATTATGCTATACACATATTCTTCCTCTTCGTCTCCGTATCTGGCTCTTATCAATAAAAATGACATGATAATGAGATGCAGAATCCCGCCTGCAGGACGCCGCTCCCTTGGCCTCTCTCGCTAATGATAGGGGGATGCTGCGTCTTCTCAGGATCTTTAAGACGTTGCCACGCCCTTTAAGACGTTGCCACGCCCTCTGGGACGTTGCCACGCCCTCTGGACGTTTGCCACGCCCCTGGGACGTTGCACGGGACGTTGCCACGCCCCCTCGTTGGGACGTTGCCACGCCCTGGACGTTTGCCACCTCACGTTGCCACGGACGTTGCCACGCCCTCTGGACGTTGCCAAAGACGTTGCCACCCCTCTGGGACGTTGCCACGCCCTCTGGGACGTTGACGTTGCCACGCCCTCTGGGACGTTGCCACGCCTCTGGGACGTTTGCCGCCCTCTGGGACGTTTGCCACGCCCTCTTGGGACGTTTGCACGAAGACGTTGCCCTTTTAAGACGTTTTTTGCCACGCCCTCTGGGACGTTGCCACGCCCTTCAAGACATTGCCACGCTTTTTAAGACGTTGCCACGCCCTTGAGATCGAAGACGCAGCGGTCGCAGGTGAGAGGAGGATGGACCGAGGGCCGTTCTCAAAGATGCTGCGATAAAGGGGACGAAGGGGCGTGATGAATCTTTGGTTTGCGAAGATCACTTTTCGTCGGGATGTGTTTTTTTTCGAGTTTAAGGGATAATTGTGATGATTTCTGCAATAATTCTGCTAATTATGATGATGTAGAGGTATGCGGTGAACCGTGTCCATGTTGACAAGGTAGAAAAAAGGTATGAATGAGACTGGATAATCTTCACAATACAAGAGATGTATTTTGTATTTATCTCTTGTATTGTGAAGATCTCCAGTCTCATTCATGCCTTTTTTTTTTTTTTTTTTTTTTTTTTTTTAGCTATGCGGTGTTTTTTGTCTAAGGCTCGTGACGTTGACCATGTTGTCGTATGTTGTCGTATGTTGTAGGCCTATCGAGGACTGGCCCGAGAGAATGAATCGGATGTGAATCTCATTTCTTGTTGTGGGGGTAATTTTAGTTTTTTTTTTTGCGTCTGTGTCGAGAAGCATAACTTGGTTCGAGAATGAGAAATGTTTGAGAAGATGACATAGACAATGATTTTAATACTAACGAGTGATATAATACTCTTAATATAATACTTTAAACGTATACAATATACATATACTATATACATACATACATATATATATATATATATATATATATATATATATATATATATATATATATATATATATATATATATATATATATATACATATATACATATATACATATATACATATATATAAATATATATACATATATACATACATGTACATATAAATCTATATATGGAATACTTAGCTTCATGACCACAGAAATCTTATGCATGATTAAAACTTTCTTTTTAATACTCTTTCTCCCAGTATAATTTCTCCCTTATCCTGGGAATCGTCTGACAAGAATCAAACTGACTCTGTGAATTCCTTGTTCTAAAAAGGAAGAAAAAAGTTCATAGCCAACACTTACTATCCTGAACAATAAAAATCTTAATCTTATTCTGTATCCTCGCGAAGAAGGATTGAGTCCTATTCTTAAAACCTATTTAATGTGTTCTTGTGACAGTCACCTAAAAGTTGCCTCTCTTTTGGGGGAGGTTTCAAAACACAAACGTTTCGATGTTTTTGTTTGGTTTCGAAACGTTTAAGATGAGCCTGTGTGTGTTTTTTTCTTCTTTTTTTTTTTGTTTTTCTTTAGCTTCGAAACAGGAATGAAACAACACGAAACATGAACTATACAATACTTTAGACAAACCATCCCTGTAAAGTGGCTACTTGTTAGTGTATGATACATTGACAAGTATGTGTTGCTATTTCCTAGCACTTTTTTATTATAATTTTGATTTATGATTATCAACATCTATTTTTTTTTTCTATGGCCACGTGTAAACATTTTCTTTCTCTCTCTCTCTCTCTGTCTCTCCTGAAACATGTGCTAAACCTCTTCACTCTCCACATATATACTGAGATCTTGCTTAACTACTTCCTATTTATATATATAAAAAGAAAACATATTCAATTATAATAATGATTTGAGAATATTTACACATACCTCCTTAGCCAAAAAAAAAAGGAGAGGCTTATCGCTTCACTATACATCCTTGAGACCCATAAAAACATCTTTTGATTTGCTACTGTTTCTTAGTCCATTTTTTTATGCCTATTCAGAAAGTACAAAAAACCCCTCCACTCTGTGTCCGAATACCACGTGAGTGTACGAAAAGCCACTGTCTCCCAAAAGTGGCTTTCGTACCTTTCCAAAACATACCTGAAATACAAACAGAAATGGACCATTCGAAGCCATCTCTGCAGCACCCACTGTGTTTGGCAGTTCTTAGTCAATTATTTCCATTATTCCATATTTCTTCCGTCTTTCTAGTCTGTGGAATTGGTCTCCGATGTGCAGTTTGCTCCGCTGTGGTACAGTTTTTATTCTGTTTCTTTGAATGTAATATATATATATTTTTTTTAATGTTTGTTTATACGTCACTGGAGATATTCTTTACACTAAATGCTCAGTTCGGTTTTATCATATGTCATTAATGTTATTGGTTTTTCTTTTCTTTTTTTTTTTTCAGTGTATCCACAAGGACACTTTATTGCTCCTTCGGTATCTTTCCTGATAAAGTGGTCACATTTTCAGGTTCATAAGAAAAAAAAGGGTATAAAGATACCTTTTTTCTTTTCACTCGTTTTTTTTTCTTCAGATGCACTGCTATAGACACTTTATACATCTTGAGAACACTTCATTAACACTTGACGATACACCGAACAGCAGCAGCAGCAGTATACAGCGTTCGTTCCTAAAGTAAAATGCTGATATCCAAGAGTACGTGGGGGGGGGAGGTCCTTCATTACTTGACATCACCAAAGCTGACGTCACAGAGGACTTCCCTGCCGTCCCAAACAGCTGATTCCCGTCCAAAAAACAGCTGATATCCAAAAGAAATCTGACGTCCAAAATCGACAGCTGATGTCCCTGATATACGAAAAAAAAATATATCCGACGTCCATAACCCACAGCTGATGTCTCCCTCAAAACAGCTGACGACGAAGAAAAAAACGAGAAAAATAAAGAAAAAAAGACTAAAATAAAAGCAGAACGTCAAATAGCACCGACATGCCAGACCAACAACCAGCCTTGCACCCCCCCAGCGCCCGCCACCCTGTCCTCCCACTCCCCCAAATCCCCCCCACTCCCTTGACCCTACCTCGCTCCCACGCCTCACTCCCCTCATATCTTCGACTCGTTCTGGCACTCGAAGTGTTCCTTGACGTCCCTCCCCTCCGTGATGGCGAGGTGGATCTCCGAGGAGTTCCTGGGATTCGTGGCCGTGTTGGTCCTGACGGCAGAGAGAGTGGGCGTCTCGGGGCCTCCGTACTGCGAGTGGTAGAACTCCTCCCGCATCAAGAGGTTGAGAGAAGCGCAGCGTAGGCATAGGATTTCCTGGAATAGGAAGAGGGGAGCGTTAATTGGTTTATTTATTTGTTTATTTTGTTGATGCGTTAATGGGTCTGTGGGGGTGCGATTAGGGTTTTTTTTTTTGTTTATTTATTTGTTTATTTTGTTGTGGGCGTTTTTGTTTTTTTTTTTTTTTTTTTTTTTTTTTTTTGTTGTTAACTTTTTTTTGTTTGTGTTAAGGAGAATTGGTGAGAAAGGTCGGTGAGTTTGGGATTATTTTATTTATTTATTTTTGTTGATGGGCCTTTTTTTTTTTCGTGTAAAGAGAATTGGAAGGAGAAGAAGGTCGGTGAGTTTGGGATTGTCATTTTATTTATTTATTTATTTATTTATTATTATTTTATTTTTTTTATCTATTATCTATCTAATTTATTTTTTGCGAGGTTGGGATTGTCATTTTATTTATTTATTGATTGATTTATCTATCTATCTATTATTTTTTATGGGTTGTAGTCTTCCTTGAGGATTTTGATGACATTCCGTATGATAATTGGGAATAAATTTGTGATGACAAACCTGCTGTTCTTTTTAGGGTGAATGCTTTTAGCTCTGTATCATAATCTGATCTGTAATAAATCTGATCTTTATCGTTTTGTAATAAATCTGTTCTTTGTTATTTTGTAATAAATCTGATCTTTATCGTTTTGTAACAAATCTGATCTAAATCTGTTCATTTTGTATCTGATAAATTCTGATCTTTATCGTTTTGTAGATCTTGTAATAAATCTGATCTTTAATCAAATCTGATCTGAATCTGTGATCTTATTTTGTAATAAATCTAATAATCTGATAAATCTGTAATAAATCTGATCTTTATTATTTTGTAATAAATATATGATGGATAACTCTCACTAATTCATCACTTCTTCAGTAACTAATTTAAACAAAACACATTGCAAGTAAAAGGATTTCTTAGAGAAGAGGAAAGTTAAAACAAATTAGTAGTTTGACGGATGTGATGAGATATAATTTCCTGTGGTGAATGGTGGGACAACGTTATGAAAACTGATTCAATTTGTGTGATGATTAGAGATCCTTAGCGATGCATCATAATACTATATATATATATATATATATATATATATATATATATATATATATATATATATATATATAGCGCGCGCGCGCGCGCGCGCGTGCGTGTGTGTGTGTGTGTGTGTGTGTGTGTGTGTGTGTGTGTGTGTGTGTGTGTGTGTGTGTGTGTGTGTGTGTGTGTGTGTGTGTGTGTGTTTTCTTCTCCTTTTCTTTTCTTTTTTGTAATGGAATTTATAGGTTGTGCGTCGCAAGTGAAAGCACAAGGACACACATTGAGAGAACAGTAGCTGCTGGAATGAATGAAAATAAAGAAGAAAGAAAGAAAGAAAAATAAAAAAAAGATGATTTGGGAAGACATTTGTGATGACACTTTTTTCCTTTTTTTGTGTTATTCACGTGTCTCTCTTTCTCGCGTTCTCTGTTCTCCTTCTTCTTTATCTCTTTTCCTCCTTAACGTCTCCGTCTTTCTCTCTTCCTCCTCGTCTCCTCTTTATCTCTCTCTCCCTTCCCTCCTTCACCCTATCCCTCCCTCCCCCTTCGTATCCCTTCTTCCTCTTCTCTCTCCCCATCTTCCTCTTTTTACCCCCTCCTCTTTCACCCTCCCTCGCCCTTTCTCCTCCCCTCCCTCTACCTCCCCCTCTTCCCCCTTCCCCCTCCTTCACGCCCTAATACCCAGCTCCAATACCAAGCTGTTGACGCCCGTGCTGAGGGAGAGAAGGATCTCGTTGCATGTGTAGGACTTCTTCTCCCTCTTTCCCCTCCCTCCTCCCCTCCCTTCCCCTCTTTCTCTTCTCTTCCCCTCTCCTCCTTTTACGCATCTTCTTTGATTCGAAGTTCTGTCTCTGTCTGTCTGTGTGAGAGGATGTGGATTTAGTTTTGCTTTTTTTTTGGGGGGGGGCGTAGGATGGATAAATGGGGAGAGAGAGAGACGGAATGAAGATGGATAGAGATAGATATAATTAGAGATAGATAGAGATAGATAAATAGATAAAGAGATAAAGAGAGAGAGAGAAGGGAGGGAGGGGAGGGAGAGGAAAGGGAGGGAGGGAGGGAGAGGGAGAGGGAGGGAGGGAGAGGGAGAGGGAGAGGGAGAGGGAGAGGGAGAGGGAGAGGGAGAGGGAGAGGGAGAGAGAGAGAGAGAGAGAGAGAGAGAGAGAGAGAGAGAGAGAGAGAGAGAGAGAGAGAGAGAGAGAGGAGAGAGAGAGAGAGAGAAAGAGAGAGAGAGAGAGAGAGAGAGAGAGAGAGTAGATAGATAAGATAGATTAGATAGATAGATAGATAGATAGAGAGATAGAAGAAAGAACGAAGAGAAAAGAAAGAAAGAAACACACAGACAGACACACAGACAGACAGAGACGTAAGGAAAGAGCTTAAAGGATATGAAGGATTAAGGATTCGGGCAAATCCCCAGTGAAAGAAAACGGCAATGTAGGGATGTCTATTCAAAATCGCAGCGCAGCATTTTCCATTCCTGGCGTCCCAATCAGTTCATTCAGTATCTTCTTATGATCATTATCTTTTTGGGATATTACATTAGTGTCTGTTGGTTTCATATCTATCTATCTATCTATCTATATCTATATCTGTCTATCTCTATCTATCTATCTATCTATATCTATCTATCTATCTATCTATCTATCTATCTATCTATCTATCTATCTATCTATCTATCTATATCTATCTATCTATCTATATATCTATCTAATCTATCTAATCTATCTATCTATCTATCTATCTATCTAGTAACACACATATGTATTTTTTAAAACATTTTTTGTATTATTTTGTATTATTTGTTATCGTATTCACTATCATCATCGTTATCATCAATGTTATTATCATTATTATCGTTATGTTGTTTGATTTGTTTATTATTGTAACTATTGAAATCATTATGAGTATTGTAATTGTGATGATAATGCTTACTATTTATTGTCATTATTTTCATTAATTGCATTATTGATGGTGATAGTAATCTTTATTATCATCACCATTATCAATATCATTAGTTATCCTTCATCGTTATCATCAATATTATTATCAAAATCATCATTTTTTATCAATAATATTATCATTATTATTATTTCTATTATTATTATCATTATAATGATTATCATCATTATATATATTATATGATTATCATTCATTATATCATTATATTATTATCATTATTATTTACATTAAATTAATATTATTATCATATACATTATCATTATTATCATTATTATTATATTACTATTATCATTATTATTATTATTTTATTATCATATCATCACATTATTATTATTATTGTTTTATTATTTATTAATATTATTATTATTGTTATTATTTTATTATTATTATTATTATTATCATCATTATCATTATTGTCATTATCATTACTATTACTACTACTACTACTACTATACTACTACTGCTACTGCTGTCTGTTATTACTATTATCATTGTCCTCTTTTTCATCACTTCTTAACTGTTATCATCATTCTCATTGTTATTACTATGACTACTACTGTCGCTGCTGTTATTACTATTACCATGCTAATGATAACGATAATAATCATAATAATAATGACGTTGAAGATAATGCTTTACGACAGTTAATACTTCGAAAATATCATCAAAACCTGTTCATAAATCATTTGCATAAAGGAATAAAGATAACATTCTAGAGGCCATTCGAGCATCTAAATTAATTCATTGGCGCTCCCGTCGCCGTTTCGGAATGTTATTGATTCCGTTCTCTCGCTGTTATTTGTGCTGGTCTTGTTCTTGTTCTTCTGGTCTGGCGTTCTTGTCGTGCCATTCCCATAGTCTGGGCTGGTCTACTGTTTCTCCTCCGTCTCTCTCTCTCTCTTTTCTGTCTT
>NW_020870318.1:259876-262376 GCF_003789085.1 Penaeus vannamei
TTTTCTCTTTCTTAATGTGTATAAAAACAAAAACATCATTCTATGCAATTTAGGAACTCAGTCAACCAACGATGACCAGGCAAGAATTACCAATGCCTATAAATCATGGGTCAGACTCCATCATGAAGTTGGCAAATGCTTCCAAATGTACACATAGAACGTGTGTGTAACTGTTTGTTAATGCATTCATCTATATAACACTTTCTGGATGGGTGAATACTGATTCAAAATGCTTAGGAGCCAATAAAACGGTCGCGATGAGATCGGCTGCTGCTCGCCGAGATCAGCGACGGACCGAAATACGCGTCCATGATCCTGCACAACAGCGACGTGGAATTAATATGCGCCGCGCCATAAGAGCTCCAGATCAACGCCTATTAATTGGCAAATGAACTTTAAATGCCCGCAGATCGCTGCAAGCGGTGCGTGCGAACAGCGCTGATCTGCGCACGAAATGCTATTACGTGATGGGGATTTACGTCCTCCGGCGCCTGGGTTGCTACGACACCCCCCTCGCTAGGCTGGGGGGAGGGGCCAGCACCATGTCCCGGGAGCGCCGAGTGTCGGCCTCTGGCAGCGGGGTTGCTGGGGTCTCCCTTCGTCGGCTATGTGAACGTCGCGTTGATTTCCTCCCAATCCGGAAGCCCTAAAGATTCGGGACGACGCAGCTATTCCTATCTCTCGCTCCCTCCTCCTCCGCGCCCTTTCCTTCGCTGGACGAGGAAGCATCCTCAGCGCCGCCTCGCGTCCCGCGCCCGCTGAGTCACCGGATGCTGTCGCTGACTGAGGGCCGCGACTGCTGTCTTGCGGGGTAAAAACAGGCCCGCCCGATGCGTGTGTGCTGCTCCATACCTCTCTGTCCTAATTTCTAAATAGTGAATTTGTAAATGTCAGCGGTCAGCTACACGAATATGAAAGATTCAAGACGAAGCATCAAAGTATCGTCCCTTTATTTTTTTTTTAATTTTTTCTGTGACGTTTCATTTATCTCTAAGACGAATGCATGTTATTCTTGCCAAGACTAAACATATATCAATTACAACCTGGAAATGTGCCTTTTTAGCTCGTTTCTCCAATCATCATTTTACGCCAATTAAGGCCAGGACGGCAGGCGAATCCACCTCCGTAATTGGCTTCCTCGCCAAACATTCGGGAGCAACATCACGACGACATCAAAGGTGCTCGGCGGCGGCCGGCGCGCGGCCTCGAGCGCCGACGCCGCCGAGACGACGCTCTTCTGACGGCGCTTTTTCCGGAGAAGCAAAGGCTTTATGTGTGCATATTGTTATCGTCACTTTTAAGCAACTTTTTTCTTTTTCCATTTTGTAAATTAGTCCGGGAATCGGAAGCATTAGTCGGAACGAATAGAACTGCAATTCATTTCGTATCATTAATTATATGTTTTCTTTTCCTTGAACAAATGTTTGAAGACAGAAAAAAAGCAAAGTTAGACGTATCATCAAGAAACTGGGTGCCATCATGAGGTTAGGAGGCACACCTCTGGAAAAACAACAACAAAACAAAACACTAATGACATCAAATATTTCATGTCGCAACCTGTTCATGGCAATCTGTCAAATCAATCTCCACTAACCACTTTTTGCTCAGACTGGACGCATCCGCTCATCAACAGCGCTCCTCCCCTCATGGCTGTTGCGTCAGCCTTCCCCTTCGCTCGTGCCCTTCTGCGCCGCCTCCTCCCGCGCCCGCAGCATACGCCTCCGCCCTCGCCCGACGGCCCAGGCCCAGTCGGCTCCTCGGTCATCCTCCGACATTCCTTCGATTCCTCAGCACTCCGACGGCTTCAGTGCAATCGAGTCTTTATCTTCTTTGTCTTCATTTGCTCGCCTCGCAAAACCTATTACGTTTGCACCCTCCGCTTCTCTCGCAAGGGAAAAGCATGTCCTCGCCTTGCCGGCCGCGTTACAGAGGCTTGGCGTGCGACGGAATCACCTTGGATGTCGCCCTCTGGCGATGTAATCCTTGGAGGATACGATGTCGCAGTTGCAGTGGGCCTCGCAGCGGCGCCCTCACTCGCTGCCTTTGCTTCCCGGTGACCCGTATCAAGCGCGAGCTAAGAGCAGGCGGCCAGTCAGGCCATGTCGCACACCTGCTCGTCACCTGCGCATCAGCGATTCCAATTAGACGCAGAAGAAGAAAGCAGAGGCCAAAGAAATGCGACCAGATGTGGCACTAAAGGACTGAAGGTAAAAATCAAAACATGACATAGAAGTTAATACAAGGCGTGTATGTTAACCTTTTTACTTACATTTCTCGTCGGACAAAATCCGAAAGGTGTCCTTGTGTACGCAAATTACCCAAACAGCTGTTTGTATAATCCGAGCGCTTCTGTACGCGCCACAGGGCTCTCTGGCATCGCACCTGCAGACAGCAGCATAAATCCCGTTAACGCGCGCCCATTAAGTCCGAGGCTGCACAAACAAGGCAGCAACATCTTGCCTCCGCCCCCCCCCCACACCTCCCGCCCCACGCCGCTCGC
>NW_020870318.1:267376-272376 GCF_003789085.1 Penaeus vannamei
TAACTGGAAAGATAGTGAAAAGAAAGAGAGAGTGAGAGAAAGGGATACATTATGAATTATTAGACAAGGTGGCAAATTGCATGCTTTCCAAGATGAGGCACTAATTCTGGTCACTTCATGGCTTCAAACGCAACCCGCGGACTTTACCTCTATAACAGAAAATGTTTTGAACTAAGGATTGAAACAGATGACCTAGAAGTGTATCTTTATGCATGCGAAATTGCAGCCTCGTAGGATAAGCGGAAGTGGGTCATGGGAAATCTTAAATGAGCACCCCTTGTATGTGTGTGTGTGTGTGTGTGTGTGTGTGTGTGTGTGTGTGTGTGTGTGTGTGTGTGTGTGTGTGTTGTGTGTGTGTGTGTGTGTGTGTCTCTCTCTCTCTCTCTCTCTCTCTCTCTCTCTCTCTCTCTCTCTCTCTCTCTCTCTCTCTCTCTCTCTCTCTTCTCTCTCTCTCTCTTATATATATATATATATATATATATATTATATTATATATATATATATATATATATATATAGAAACAGAGAGAGAGAGAGAGAGAAGAGAGAGAGATAGAGAGAAGAGAGAGAGAGAGAGAGAGAGAGAGAGAGAAGAGAGAGAGAGAGAGAGAGACAGACAGACAGACAGACACAGACAGACAGACAGAGACAGAGAGAGAGAGCGTTGGGAACACTGCTGCTCTCACCAAACCCATTCCATCAGCAGCCACCAACCCGCTCCTCCTCCTCCCCTCTTCCTCCCCCTTCTTCCTTCTCCCCCTCCACCACTTCTCCTTCTCTCCCGCCTCCTCCTGTTCTTCTTTATTCTCCTTATCTTCTTTATCTTTATATCCCCCTTCTTCCTCTTCCTTCAGCTTCTCCTCTTCCTATATCTCTCTTCTCCTCTCCATCTCCATATCTTTCTTCTCCTCTTTCTTTATCTTCTTCTCCCTCTCTTCGTCTTCCTTCTCTTCTTTGCTTAACTTCACCTCCTCCTTCTCCTTCGCGTCCTTGCTTCCACCCTTTTCTTCCTCTTTCTTTACCTCCCCTCCCCTCTCTCTTTTCCTCCTATTCTTCCCCACTTCCCCCTTCTTTCTGCTCCCTTTCCTCCTCACCTTCCATCCCACTTCCCTTTCACCCATCTCCTCCTCCTCTTCCTCCTCCACCTGCCTTCCTCCCCTCCAACTCCTCCCCCTTTTCCTGCTTCCTCCTCCTCACCCGCCTCCCTCCCCTCCTCCTCCTCCTCCTCCTTCTCCTCCTCTTACCCCCTTCCTCCATCTTCTCCCTCTCCCCCTCCCCCTCCTTCACCTCTCTCCTCGCCAGCCCAAGTGGCATCCTCCTCATCCTCCTCATAAATGAGAAGTGTTGCTGCAGTGGCAATTAAAGCGCATATAACCACCAAAAATAAGTTTTATGTCACCGTCGTAAAGCCTCTGTGCGTGTCCATCCTAGAGGGGGGGGGGCTGGGACGAGGGGAGGAGGGAACGGAGGATGAGGAGGGGGGGAGGAAGAGGATGAGGAGAGGAGAGGGAGGAGAATGTGGAGGGGAGGAGGTGGAGGAGGAGGAGGAGGTGGAGGGAGGAGGAGGTGGTGGTGATGGATGATGATGATGATTGATGATGATGATGATGATGATGATGATGATGATGATGATGATGATGAGTAGGAGGAGAGGGAGAGGAGGGAAGAGGAGGAGGAGGAGGAGGAAGAGAGGAGGAGGAGGAGGAGGTGGTGGTGTGGTGGTGGAGGTGAAGGTGGAGTGAATGTGGAAGGAAAAGGAGGAGGAAGAAGAGAAGTAGAAGAAGGAGGAAGAGGAGGAGGGAGAGGAAGAGATGGGAGGGAGGACGAGGAGGAGGACGGGAAAGAAGAATAAAAACAAATTAGAGTAGGCGGAGGAAAAAGAAGAATAATAATGATAATAAATGTACAGGAAAGAGGAGGAGGATAAGGATAAGGGAGAGGACGACACACACACACACAGACACGCAACAGGCGCGCGCGCGCGCACACACACGCACACTTATGTAGATAGATAAATAGATAGACGCACATATTCATATGTGTGTGTATTCATGTATGATACGTATGCAAATATACACTCATCTATCTGTTTTGTTTACTCATTCACACATTAAAGTATGAGAATCGAGGAGAAAGAAGATATGGCGAGGCAGCTGCGCGGGCGAGGAGAGCAGCCGAGGAGGCGACGGTCGTGCTACTTAACTGATTTACAACTCTCTTGAAGAAATAAACAGATGAACTTGCTTGTTCTCGGCCACAAAGAGCGGGACAGAGCCGGGTGACCGGCGAGTAATGGCCGGGCAATTACCGAGCAAAACAACAGCAAAACAACGGCCAGGAGGCAGAGACGAGACCAGAAACACGAATGGGACAATTGCGTAAGCATTAGAAGGACATTCTGCGTTACCACGAGCACGCCCGGGGCGTTCCGAGGGCCGCGGGGCACAGGACGCCAGGGCTCCTTCCGCTGGCAGGTTTCTTCCCTTGTTCCGTGAAAAGGGGGAAGGGATTCGCTCACTTTGGCGGCAACTGGAAACCTGCTCCCGAAATCAAATCTCGAGACTCGCACCCTTCCCAGTATAGGAAATAATGGCCCTCTCTCGGGCATTGTTCTTTCCGCCGGCCACTTTCTGCCTCATTCAGTTCTCCCTCGCTGTTTGTCGGGATTTCTTTGAAAGAAGACTCAAAGTTTTCAGCCCCAGCACTGTCTTCGTCGATCCCATAATCACTTTATAATAATCAACTAAAAAATCCTAATTACTTCACTGAAAAATATGCGAACAATAAAAAGCCGCTTCTTTTAATGAGGATAAAGCGCTTACTTACAAAAACGCTCACAATGGAAATCTGTCGATAAGATTCCCAGTTCTGTAAGCTGTCTCAGCGGCGCTGCGCTTTTGTCCCTTGCTCCTCCGCCAAGGCTTCTATCAACGGCGAGGCCCTTGATTAGTTTTCAGGGATCGATACTGGAATACAATGGCACCGTTTGTACAAAACAACAAAATATTGGTTAGCCGCTCGAAAAGAGGAGCAACGAACAAAACTGAAACTCCTCCGGCGCACTCCACACTCCCAGCGCGTCTGCCGTTCCACCTCATTATAGCGAAACTCGCTTATCAGTTGGACACGAGAGCGCGCCCCTTCCCCTCGGCTCTGCGTGCGGGCGGCGAGGCACGAGTCTCGCATTTTGCGCGACGCCGCGCTCGGAATTGCTCCCGCTGTTGCGACGCAAGGGCGCGCGCAGACCTGTGTGAGGCTGTGCACTGGTCTGATATCTTTCCCTTTGCTTTCCTATGCATTTGTTTGTCGTTCACTACTTTCCTGGTGAACAAGACAATGGCAGAGGTATTATTGATATAATTAACTGATCTACAGAAATATTGCCTAATCTCACCTAATTGCCACACAAACTAACCTCGCAAGGTTATTTGCCTCTCAAGTGATAGCGCCAATTCTGCAAAGAGAATGTCCAAGGAGCTCTGCTTTTAGATAGTTGTTGGTGCAAAAAAAATGTATTTGCGTTATCCTACAAAAATAAACGAAAAATATTGAAATGAACAAAATCTCGCTGTTATCTTATAAACATAAATCACTAAAAGAGATATTCGCGATGCCTGCCGTCGCAGGCACGGCTTCTGTTCCGCCATCGCGTCGGGCTGAGATGCGATAAGGGACTGATAAGGGGAGGCGTGCAGGTGGCCTCGGAGGCCAGAGGCCGAGGCCTCGGCGAGGGCGCCGTGGCCGTATGCGCCACTGATTCGTCGCAACGACACGCTAGTTTCGTGACACAGCGCTTGTCATCCGCCAAGCGGCGACTGAAACCCAACTGAGACGGCTGTAGTTTCCTTCGTTTGTTCCCAATTTGCTTTACAAAAAGTAAACATTCCGTAGGTTATATGAAGCATATTTATTGATTCTCAGTTAAAGACCTTTCACTGCCTTTCAATGCTATGCAGTCCCCAAAATCAATTTCGGGGAAAAAGGACTGGAGGGGGTGGGGGGCAAAGTCGAGAGGGGTGGGGGGGTCAGAGAGGGGGTGGGGGCAAAGTCCCGAGAGGGGGGTGGGGGCAAAGTCAGAGAGGGGGTGGGGGGCAAAGTCCAGAGAGGGGGTGGGGGCAAAGTCCAGAGAGGGGTGGGGCAAGTCCAGAGAGGGGGTGGGGGCAAAGCAGAGAGGGGGTGGGGGGCAAAAGTCCAAAGAGGGGGTGGGGAAAAGTCAAAGAGGGGGTCAAGTCCGGGGTGGGGGGCCAACCGAAGGGGGTGGGGGCAAAAGTCCCAAGAGAGGGGGTGGGGGGCAAAGTCCAGAGAGGGGGTGGGGGCAAAGTCCAGAGAGGGGTGGGGGCAAAGTCCCGAAAGGGGGTGGGGGGCAAAGTCCCGAGAGGGGTGGGGCAAAGTCCGAGAGGGGGTGGGGGGCAAAGTCCGGGGCAAAGTCCCGAAGGGGGTGGGGGCAAAGTTCCGAGAGGGGGTGGGGGCCCGGGGCAACAGTCCGAGAGGGGGTGGGGGGAGAGAGGGGTGGGGGGCAAAGTCCCGAGAGGGGTGGGGGCAAAGTCCAGAGAGGGGGGTGGGGGCAAAGTCCAGAGAGGGGTGGGGGGGCAAAGTCCAGAGAGGGGGTGGGGGCAAAATCCAGAGAGGGGGTGGGGGGCAAAGTCAAAAGAGGGGGTGGGGGGCAAAGCCAGAGAAGGGGTGGAGGGCAAGTCCCGAGAGGGGTGGGGGGCAAAGTCCGAAGGGGGGTGGGGGCAAAGTTCCGAGAGGGGGTGGGGGGCAAAGTCCAAGAGGGGGTAGTCCCGAAAGGGGGTGGGGGGCAAAGTCCAGAGAGGGGTGGGGGGCAAAGTCCAGAGAGGGGGTGGGGGGCAAAGTCCGAGAGGGGGTGGGGGGCAAAGTTCCAGAGAGGGGGTGGGGGCAAAGTCCAAGAGGGGGTGGGGGGCAAAGTCCAGAGAGGGGGTGGGGGGCAAAGTCCAGAGAGGGGGTGGGGGGCAAAGTCCAAGAGGGGTGGGGGGCAAAGTC
>NW_020870318.1:277376-279876 GCF_003789085.1 Penaeus vannamei
CTGGACAGCGCCGCTCTTCCCTTCCCAACATGCCCATTCAAATCCCCACCAATAATAACTTGCGGTATAGCTTCTATTTCCTCATCCAACTGACGCCAAAACGACTCCTTTCCCCTTCCCCGCACCCCACTTGTGGCGCACATACGCACACCGCATTAAAGGCCACCCCGCCAATGCTTACTTTAATACTCAACCCTATTGCTTTTCCTTCTCACACATGCCAGATATTCCGTCCAAACTCCATCTAAAATGATCCCAACGCCTTTTCTCCTTTATGGATTCTCTCCGCTTTATAGAATTTTACACAACCCACGCCGATATCTCTCCGTCTGGGATCCTTAAACACAGTAACCCTACTCTTCTCTCCATCAGATCTGCCAGTTCCCGGCCCCGGCGTGTTAAACTACCAACATTGATTGTTCCTACGAAAAGCTTACGAACTATATGTTCTTTAGCCTCGCCCGTTCTTGGCGTGGAGGCCCTTCACCTGAGTCAGCGAACCCCCTGCGCATCGCCATCGCATACCCTAGCAGGTTCTGAAACTAATTTTTGAGGACTATCCATATTGGTTTCGGCTGACCGTTCTGCAGGCGGACGCTATTCCTCCAGCCCTCGCCACCCATCGGGCTTGAGAGCGGCACTGGCTGCTGGCTTGCTCCCACAGTGGCTAGTTTCAGTAATGACAATAACAATAATAACAATAATAGTAATAATAATAATAATAATAATAATCATTATTATTATTATAATTATTAGCATTATAATCTTATTATCTTCATTATCATTATAGTAATGATAATGATAACAATAATGATGATAATGATGAGGATAATAATGATAATAGTTGTAATAATAACAATGCTAATAAGAATGACGAAAATGATAACAATAACAACAATAATGAAATCAGTGAATTGTGCTTCGGCGCAGCGGTAGCGTTCTCGTCTAGCAATCTCGCTGACTTGCGTTCGATTCCGCGCGCTGCCAGTGGATGGTCACCCCGGAGATTTAGAAGCAAAATAAACACACAACCTGTCACAGCAAAGCATATCCGTCGTAGTGTGTGGAATTAAACTAAAATGGATATATATAATAAAAATATTAAACCGCTAACAACATTAATAATAATGATAATAAGAAAACAAATGGGCGGGGCTTTGTTTACATGTAATCACAACACAAAGGCCCGTGGCTTGCAATTGCGTTTCATCGGAAGACAACTAGCAAGGGAAACCTGGGGGCTTTTTTTTTTTTTTTTTTTTTTTTTTTTTTTTTTTTTTTACTTTAACCATTGATTAGTTTAAATATTATCAATATGCGACAGTGTATTTCATCCGAAAGTTGTTTCGAATTTGTGAATTTCAATGATAGCTATCATAACGGCAATAATCATCATTAATGCGAATAATAGCATCAAATTGCCAATAATGATAATAACGATGATAATAGTACTACTACTACTACTGCTACTACTACTACTAAAATAATAATGGTGATAGCAATAATATAAGTAATAATAAATAACTTTAATGCTAATGACGATAGCAATGTATAATAATAATGAAATAAGACAATAAAACAATAAATATTAACAACTAATTATGCAACGGCAACAACAGCAACAATAATAACTATTAATAGTGATAGTGATAAGGATAAGGATAATGATATATTTAATTAACAATGAAATAATAATTGATAATAACAACAAAAATATATGATAATGATGAGAAACTGATAATGTAATAATGAAAATGATGATAATAATGATGTAGTTAGTATGATATGGTGTGTAATATAATGATAATAATAATAATAATGATCATAAAAGGTAAGATAATATATATAATAATAAATATAGTATTAATATAGATAGATGAAATGATAATATAATAATAATATGATAATTATCCTAGCAAAAGTATATATAATAATAGTCTAATAATGATTAAATGGAACTGATTAGTGCAATAATAACAGAGCAATGGAAACAATTATGATAAACAGGAAGAAATTAGTAATACTATCACGTTAATAAAAGCTTAAAATCATAATAAAATTAAAAATATACTGAAATACTTTATAATTAGGATGATACTAATAGCATAATAAAATAAAGATAAAAAATGGTAATGTAAAAAAGAATAGAAAACCTAACAAAAAAAAAAAGCACGTGAACTCTCCTTAACCTCAACGTGCTCACGACACGCCCCCCCACTCCCCTTCGCCCGACACGCCCCTGACATAACGCCCACGACAGGACATGCGATCACAATGCCCAGGCTGCCGGACCCCCCAAGGCGCCCCCCCCACCCACTCCTTCCCGACCCCGCTCAACCTCGCTAAAATGTCTCGATGGATTCCAGGAGAAGGAACCTGTGAGGGAGGAAGGGCGAGGAGAGAAGGGCGAGGAGAGAGGAAGGGCGAGGAGAGAGGAGAGAGGAAGGGCGAGGAGAGAGGAAGGGCGAGGAGAGAGGAGAGAGGAAGGGCGAGGAAGAGG
>NW_020870318.1:289876-294876 GCF_003789085.1 Penaeus vannamei
TTTCCGAGCGACAGCCGGACGCAACCTAGTCCTTCTCCTGGACGTTCCTTCACTGGCGAAAACTTGTACAGAACTGCCACCCTCGCTCAGCCTACCCGCTACGTCTGGCAGAGCGGCGCGCGCTGCCTCGGAGAGAGGGGTAGTCGTACGGCGTCGATATATAAAAATGACGAATGTGTAATCACATTGTTTTTTCTTATTAATATTCCGCCAATTAAACAGATCGCGGACATTATAAAAAGAAGTGATGTTTAAAGAATTGATCTCCACAAACATCAGATAATAATAATAATAATAAAGATAATAAACGGAAGAACACTGGAATAAGAAAAAGAAAAAGAAAAAAAAAATACCTGAGGACCTTTTTATATTCCAGCTCAGATGACCACGTATCCACTCCCTAATAACGTATTCTTGGCCTCAAATATTCGCCGGTATGAGAAAGGAATTCCTTGTCACTGAACACATTTCCTTAACGAGAGTAAATGACACTGATATTAGCTACAGAAACGCCGATACACTGAGGGAACGTAAATCTTTGTCAGTAGGTGTAATTGTTGTAAATAAACAAAAACGCGCGACGGTGTAGCTTCAGCTGTCTTCATATGCTAGCTCGTTGCATAATAGAACTAACCACTTATTGCAGATCATAGATTACATACCACACGCAATGTTTTTTTTTTTTTTTTTTTTTGTGTGTATGTCTGTGTGTCTGTGTGTTCATGTATACATCCCATCTTCATCGATCTACAAACCAGAAATCAATACCCACTTTCTAATATCTTACCAGAACAGTCTCCCCTTCACAGAAAGACCAACAAATTCAAATTTTTTTTTTACAAGTCTTCACAAAGGCTCCACTAAAGAGAAAACACGAAACAGGCTAATGTTTGTTTTTCTCGCCTAAAAGATTTCGAGTAGATTTCTATGCATAATCTTTACTTTGAAACCTTACCTTCCTTACGTCACTGTTTTGTAGCTTGTCTGAGAGATGTAAATGCATGTTTTTCTTGTATATAGGGAGGGAGAGAGAGAGAGAGAGAGAGAGAGAGAGAGAAGAGAGAGAGAGAGAGAGAGAGAGAGAGAGAGAGAGAGAGAGAGAGAGAGAGAGAGAGAGAGAGAGAGAGAGAGACAGAAGACAGACAGACAGACAGACAGACAGACAGACAGACAGACAGACAGAGGACGGGAGGACAGACAGAGAGAGACAGACACACACACACACATACAGAGAGAGAGAGAGAGAGAGAGAGAGAGAGAGAGAGAGAGAGAGAGAGAGAGAGAGAGAGAGAGAGAGAGAGAGAGAGAGAGAGAGAGATGAGAGAGACACACACACACACACACACACCACACACAAGAGACACACACACACACACACACACACACACACACACACACACACACACACACACACAACACACAAAGAGGCAGACAGGCAGACAGACAGACAAAAACACACACAGGGAGACAAATAGCTAGACAGACAAACAGACACCACCCCCACCGTACACCCAAGTACACAGCATCAGGAGCCAATGGCATAATCATCTTCATTATTACTCCTGTTCCTCACTCCGCCCCCCCCCCTGCCGCTGAGGACTCCCCATTAAATGACATCAAAAGCTCTCCAATTAATTGCCAAACTTTGCCGATACAAGCAATCTAGAAGGAGCAAGTTGGCGGCGGTTCAACGAGTTTGTTAATAAGTCTTTCCTATGACTTAGGCTAAAGTGCTGTTATCAAATTGAATGGTCGGTGTTGGCTTTGGTGTTGAGTCTCGTCACCTGCTGAGATTCGCTGCTGCGCCGCCGACAGGTTTTGATGTTCTGATTTATGGGGTTATGGTTCGTAATTTTCTATTTTTGGTCATTTTTCGTATATATGTATGTATGTATGTATATATATATATATATATATATATATATATATATATTATATATATATATATATATATGTGTGTGTGTGTGTGTGTGTGTGTGTGTGTGTGTGTGTGTGTGTGTGTGTGTGTGTGTGTGTGTGTGTGTGTGTGTGTGTGTGTGGTGTGTGTGTGTGTGTGTGTGTGTTTGTGTGTGTGTGTGTGTCTTTTTCGTTGTCTTACTTTTTCGAGTTTTAATGTGTTATTCTCTTTTTTATTGCATTTATTTTCGATTTTCCCACCCTCTTTTATCTCCATCAATTTCCACTTATTTTTCTTCTTGGAGGAGAAGAAAAAGATAGTACCATCACTATCATTATTATCACTAATTTAATTACACTCATTATCTTCACTATCATCATGAACATCATTATAATTTTCCTTTATTATCCTAATCCTCACCGCATTACATATCAACAAATTAGCTTTCATATCCATTTTATTACTATTATCATCATCATAAGATAGATCAACAAATGCTTTCATATCCATTATTACTATTATCATCATCATAAGAGAGATCAACAAATTAGCTTTTATATCCATTTTATTACTATTATCATCATCATAAGATAGATCAACAAATTAGCTTTCATATCCATTTTATTACTATTATCATCATCATAAGATAGATCAACAAATTAGCTTTCATATCCATTTTATTACTATTATCATCATCATAAGATAGATCAACAAATTAGCTTTTATATCCATTTTATTACTATGATCATCATCATAAGATAGATCAACAAATTAGCTTTCATATCCATTGCATACATGCAGAGAGGGCATCGGAGGTCAGAGGCCTGCAAATGCACGAATGATTCACCAACAAATTGACATTGCAAATATTGAATGTGTTACCACGTATATGAATGACACTTTACCGTGTTTGTATACGAACCATCATTTTAGTCATCCATGTTTCATTCTGTAGTGGAAAATATCATCCACAGGCAGTGTATTTTATGCGCATTCTTTCATATAAAAATGTCAAAAAAATAAAACAACCGTATACAGGGTGTTGTAAAATTGATTTTGATATTACGTAAAAGCTAGAGGTTGATGGGGGGGGGGGGTGTTACTCTGACATGTGTGCTGTTGTGAGATGGGTAATGGAGGGATGGGGACTGATGTGTCCGTAGCATAATGCATAATTGAGGTGAGTGAAATGTCCTAATGATACATGACAAACAAATATAACATAAAACAGGTATGTATATGAATCTATGTATGTATTTAAGCATGTATGTATGTACGTATGTATCTGTATATGTATGTATGTACGCGTGTTTATGGATGTATATGGATGTATGTTTATATGTACGTGTGTATGTATATGTATGTATTTATGTTTGTATCTATGTATGCACGTAGGTATGCATGTAAGTAATTAAGTATTTTCGTACAAAAATCTACATCCATTCACGCCACACGAACTAGTAATCATTTGTTAAAAGTTTACACCCTACATTCCTCTCTACTGTAATTCGAACAGTGGAAAGCAGAGTAGGGAGCAAGTCTCTCTCTCTCTCTCTCTCTCTCTTCTCTCTCTCTCTCTCTCTCTCTTCTCCTCTCTCTCTCTCTCTCTCTTCAGCTCTCTCTCTCCTCTCCTATCTCGTCGCTTCGCTCTCTCTCTCTCCTGCTCTCCTCTCACTCAATCTCTCTCTCATCTCTCTCCATCTCTTCCTCTCTCTCTCTCTCTCTCTCTCTCTCTCTTCTCTCTTCTTCTCTCTCTCTCTCTCTCTCTCTCCTTCTCTCTCTCTCTCTCTCTCTCTCTCTCTCTCTCTCTCTCGCTCTCTCTCTCTCTCTCTCTTTCTCTCTCTCTCCTCTCTCTCACTCGCTCTCTATCCTCACTCTTCTCATTCTCTCCTCTCTCTCTCTCTCTCTCTCTCTCTCTCTCTCTCTCTCTCTCTCTCTCTGCTACTCTCATCTATCTATCCCCCCGCCCTACCACCTCCAACCCCCCCCCCCCCAACATACTCACCCTCCCTCTCCTAATTGAATTGAAGCACCGGTGTCTCTTGTTTTGTGAATGTGGCTAAACTGTGTCAGCAGCTTTGACGGTTTAAGGAGTCTGGATTGTGTGTGTTATTTTTTTTATTTATTTATTCTTGCTTTCTTTTTTTTTTATCATATTTTAGATTTTGTGATTCTATTTGTTTTATTTTTAGGATTCGTGTGCTTATTTTTTCATTTTTTCTATTCTTACTTTCTTTTTTTTATCATATTTTAGAATTTGTGATTCTATTTTTTTTTGTTATTTTCAGATTTGTGTGCTTATTTTTTTATTTTTTCTTATTCTTACTTTCTTTTCATATTATAGTTTTTTATTATTTTGGTTTATTTATTTAATTTATTTATTTTATATCTCTCATTTGTTCTATTTTTTGTCTCTGTTTTATATTTCATAGATCAGTGTATTCTTGACACTATAGCCTAACGACAATACGTTCTGAAAATACATATTCACTTTCACCATCACTGAAATCTTATGCCCCGACCTACACCATCACTGTATCCTCTTCCCCTCCTCAATCTCCTCTTCTTGCCACGGGAATTTCCTCCTTATAACGTACTGTAATAAGGCTAAATGGACCCGCCAGTAACTCTTGCATTAAGAGCAACCACGAAGCCGAGAGTAAACAAACTGTAAAATAGATTAGTGTTAAGTAAAGACATCATTAAAACCCCTGACCAAGCCTATAGGTATAGCAGAGTTAAGAAAGAAAATTTGATTATATAAAACAGATTTTTCCTTGTGTATTGTTCTCTTCATCTCTCTCCTCTCTTCTCTCTTTCTCTCCCTCTCTCCTCTCTTTCTCTCCCTCTCTCCTCTCTTTCTCTCTCTCTCTCTCTCTCTCTCTCCTCTCTCTGCTCTCTCGCTCTCTCTTCTCTCTCTCTCTCTCTCTCTCTCTCTCCTCTCTCTCTCTCTCTCTCTCTCTCTCTCTCTCTCTCTCCTCTCCTCTCTCTCCCTCCCTCCTCTCTCTCCTCTCTCCTTCCCTCTCCTCTCCTCCTCCCTCCTCCCTCCCTCCCTCCCTCCTCCCTCCCCGCTCCCCTCCCCCTGCCACTCCCTCTCTCTCTT
>NW_020870318.1:302376-313650 GCF_003789085.1 Penaeus vannamei
TCACTATCATTTTTTATTGATCACATCATTTTTTGATTATCACTATCATTTTTTATGATTATCACTATCATTTTATTATTATCCTATCATTTTTTTATGATTATCACTATCATTTTTTTATGATTATCACTATCATTTTTTATGATAATCACTATCCATATTTTTTTTATGATTATCACTATCATTTTTTTATGATTATCCTATCATTTTTTCACTATCATTTTTTATGATTATCACTATCATTTTTATGATTATCACTATCATTTTTATGATTTATCACTATCATTTTTTATTGATTATCACTATCATATTTTTTATGATTATCACTATCATTTTTTATGATATCACTATCATATTTTTTTATGATTATCACTATCATTTTTTATGATTATCACTATCATTTTTATGATTATCACTATCATTTTTATGATATCACTATCATATTTTATGATTATCACTATCATTTTTTAATGATTATCACTATCATATTTTTTATGATTATCACTATCATTTTTTATGATTATCACTATCATTTTTTATGATTATCACTATCATTTTTTAATGATTATCACTATCATTTTTTTAATGATTATCACTATCATTATTTTATGATTATCACTATCATTTTAATGATTATCACTATCATTTTTTTTTGATTATCACTATCATTTTTTATGATTATCACTATCATTTTTTAATGATTATCACTATCATTTTTTATGATTATCATTCATTTTTTTATGATTATCACTATCATTTTTTTATGATTATCACTATCATTTTTTTATGATTATCACTATCATTTTTTATGATTATCACTTCATTTTTTTATGATTATCCACTATCATTTTTTTATGATGATCACTTCATTATGATTATCACTATCATTTTTTTGATTATGATTATCACTATCATTTTTTATGATTATCACTATCATTTTTTATGATTATCACTATCATTTTTTAATGATTATCACTATCATTTTTTAATGATTATCACTATCATTTTTTTATGATTATCACTATCATTTTTTTATGATTATCACTATCATTTTTTATGATTATCACTATCATTTTTTAATGATTATCACTATCATTTTTTTTATGATTATCACTATCATTTTTTTATGATTATCACTATCATTTTTTATGATTATCACTATCATTTTTTATGATTATCCACTATCATTTTTTTTATGATTATCACTATCATATTTTTTATGATTATCACTATCATTTTTTAATGATTATCACTATCATTTTTATGATTATCACTATCATTTTTTATGATTATCACTATCATTTTTTATGATTATCACTATCATTTTTATTATTTATGATTATCACTATCATTATTTATGATTATCACTATCATTTTGATATCTATCAATTTTATGATTATCACTATCATTTTTTATGATTATCACTATCATTTTTTATGATTATCACTATCATTTTTTATGATTATCACTATCATTTTTTATGATTATCACTATCATTTTTTTATGATTTATCACTATCATTTTTATGATTATCACTATCATTTTTTATGATTTCACTATCATATCTTTCATTTTTTTATGATTATCACTATCATATTTTATGATTATCACTATCATATTTTATGATTATCACATATCACTATCATTTTTCACTATCCTATCATTTATGATATCACTATCATTTTTTATGATTATACATCATCATTATGATTATCACTATCCACTATCATTTTTTATGATTATCACTATCATTATTTACTTAATCATTTTTTATGATTATCACTATCATATTTTATGATTATCACTATCATCACTATCATTTTTTATGATTATCACTCATTAATGGGTGGTATTGTTATTAGCAATATTATTGTTATCATTGTTAATTTCATTTTTATTAGTAACAATATCATAACTAATATTATTAATATTGTTGCTGTTGTTATTATTACTATGATCAAATATTATTAGTATCATTATTTATTCATTTATTCACTATTATTAATATGATTTTTATTGTGGTTGTTATTATCATAACTTTCCATATTATTGTCATCTTTATGAGAGATGCTACATTCAGAAAACCAAACTATACGCGCCACACACACACACACACACACACACACACACACACACACACACACACACACACACACACACACACACACACACACACACACACACGCACACACACACACACACACACACACACACATACACACATACACACTACACACATTTATACATATATTCTCTCTCTCTCTCTCTCTCTCTCTCTCTCTCTCTCTCTCTCTCTCTCTCTCTCTCTCTCTCTCTCTCTCTCTCTCTCTCTCTCTTTTTCTTCTTTACTAGAAACCCTTCAATTTTTTTTTTTTAACGTCGCTTGATCACACATTTCACTTCATATTTCAACCGTTTTACTGGGAAATGTGTGCCTGAATGATACTGAATACGATATATTTTGAATCACACAAACTTTTTATTTCGTTTACATATATGTGGGCGTTGACACACTTGTATAAGAGCTCGATTTTTGATAATAATTATTTTTGTGATTTTCCTGTTTATCATATACCATTTTTGACATTAGTATTACCGTTACAGGTATAATAATAATAATAATGATGATGAAAATGATAATAATGATAATAATAATGATAATAATGATAATGATGATGATGATAATGGCAATGATAATGACAATGATAATGAAATAAAATAATAAATAATAACAATTATCATTATTACTATTACTATTATTATCACTATTTCCATCATCAATAATGTTAGTATTGGGATAATGATAATGATAACACTAAAAATAATAATTGCTATTATCCCTATTATTGTTATTTTTATCATCATTATCATTACCATTATTATCATTGTTTTTATTATCATTATTTTGTATTATAATCATCATCATAATAGCTATTATGGATATCATCACTACTATGATTATTATTATCCTTTAATTCTATTAATATTTGATCTTGTCTGACCTAGATTTGGACATTGGACATCGTAGAGTTATTGGGGCTCTTTCAGCCTTACACAAAATAACAACCAAAAATTCACATCCTCTCTTTCACAGTTTCACTTGTTCTTTTCATTTCTAAACCTTCAATATTTACTGAAAGTTCTGTGACCCTCAGTTCAATGACATTTGATGTAAGTCGATCGGATACATTTCAGTTTTTTTAGAGGCTTTTTATATTGCTGTTTGTTGGCTTTGGGATAGATTGCCTTCAGAGATTGTAAAGTCTCAGGCTCATGTTCAAAAAAATCAACTAATATGTTTTTTTGACGTAAATAAACTGATGATTTCTTATATTCTCTTTCTTTTTTGTTGTCTTTTGACCTCTTTGGTGATATAATTCCTTATTTTTTTACAGAGTGGTTCTTCAAATGGCTTACCATAATAATAATAATAATGGCAATAGAAAGAATGATTATAATAATGTTATTATTACTATTATCATTATCATTGTTGTTATCATTATTACTATTATTGATATCCTCATTACTATTATTATTATTATTATCATTATTATTGGTTTTGTTGTTATTGTTGCTATTTTTATTCTTATTCTTCTTATTAATATTATCATTACTATTCTTCTTATTATTAATATTATCATTACTATTTTTATCATTATTGGTATTGTTCTTATTATTGTTATTCTTATTATTATTATGACTGTTATTATTATCATTATCACCATTTTTATCACCTTTAACATTATCATTATTATTTTCATTTTTACTATTCATGTAATTATTATCATTATTATTATTATTATTATTATTATTATTATTATTATTATTATTATTACCATCATCATCTTCATTAGCATTACCATTATCATTACTTTCATTATCATCAGTATCATTATCATCATCATTACTATTTTCATTGTTATTACTATCATTATTTTATCATTATCATTATAATTATCACCTTCATTATAGTTATTTTTATCATTATTGTACTGCAAACTCTGGTTCTGGGACTATTTATTACACCAGCAAATTACAACCTGCAAAACTATCAATATCAAAATATGTATTCATTCATGTCCTAATAAGGATGTTTGTTTAATTCATTTACCATTACTGATTCATGTAAATTGTGACAAAATACACAATTTCATCAACACAAACTCATTTACACAAATAATAACACCTTCATTAATATAACTCTATTGATATACCTTGACAGCAATGGCCTTAACATAATTTCAATCCATAACAACAATCTATACAATTAATCTTAATGTGCTTGTTTATATCAAATAATATATAATTATGCGCGATTATCACATCATTAATTGATTCTCCAAATTTGGTTTTTACTTCTGATTACTAGACAAATAATTTACTTCATTAACACCTCTAGATGAAGCCCAGGGTACAGTAACATTGATAACTTCTATAAAATTAATTAATAATAAAGTTCCTCACAAAACAATTATAATCCATTACTAAATTTTCATATACTGAATAAATGGAACAACACATATCATTGCGTCTTATTCGGTAAATATTTGTCTCTTGTACATATCTTCATGTGCAACTATTGCAATTAACCAAGGAAAATTATCTGTCATGTTAAGAGTTTCAACATTAAGCAATTTAACTCCGAATTGACCAACGAAACACACACACACACAAAAAAAAAAACAGAAAAAAAGAAAAAAAAAAGAGAAGAAAAAAAAAAACAACGAAACAAAAAAAAAAAAAAAAAAGAAAAGAAAAAAAAAAAAAAAAAAAAAAAAACAGTTTGCACTTCCTCTGTCGGGAAAAGCTAGATCAGTAGCAACTCGAGGAGGTGTCATGGCGTCTGTTTTGATGATTGTTCAATGAAAATATAACCATAATTATTTTCCATCCTTTTTTTGAAAATTGAAGAGACCAAAATATCGACCTTTTCACAAGCATCCATAACTTTTATGACGTCATCAAAATAAACCCCATGTTTTTTTTTTTTTTTTTTTAAGAATCAGACGTCATGGGACCTCCTCGAGTTGCTACTGATCCAGCCTTTCCCTTCCTTCTGTTGTTTTTATGACGTCATCAAAAAAAACCCCATTTTTTTTTTTTTTTTTTTTTTTAGAATCAGACGCCATGGGACCTCGAGTTGCTACTGATCCAGCCTTTCCCTTCCTTCTGTTGTGTCCACGAGATACAGGGTGGTTACTACAACAAACATTGTACAAAAGAGCAGAAAGATGCACAGGGTGTCACAACAATTTCTTATACACACTGCAAATCATTGGTAAATTCTAACATATACACATATAATTTTCAATACAAAACAAGTTGTAAACATAATATAATACTCCAAATCACAAAAATATGAGTCAAATAAAACAAGTGGCTACGACAATATTTTTGGCCTAATAAACAATTGTCATTATCATTTTATTATCATTATCACTATTATCTCTACTATCATCGTTAACATTACCATTATTGCCCTTATCAAATTCATAAACATTATCATTACTTTCATTATGTTTAATATCATCACTATTATCATCATTACGAGAACTATCATAACTAAAATCATCACATTTATCCCTACCACAAAAAATCATCATCTATTTCACCATTATTTTTATTTATATTTTTATTTATTTATTATTAATTATTATATTATTATTATTATTATTATTATTATTATATATTATATATTATTTATTGCTTTTGACCTTCCCCACATTATTTTTATTTATATTTTATTATTATTATTATTTTTTTTTTTATTATTTATTATTTTTATTTATTTTTTTGCTTTTGACCTTCCCCTCTATTCAGTACATGCAGATATAGTGCAAATAACAGATATTATAATCCAGTTTGTTTAAACTATCCGAGACCCGACCCAGTGAATATTCATAGATACGGCTATGCATATACACGAATATAATTGCGTATCTGTTTACCTATCTGATAAATACACATTTATTTATCTTTCTGTCCGGTAGGTAATAGAATACTAGGTATGTATTTATTTCTGTGGATGTGCACGTCCGCAGTTTTACCAAACCGGCCGATATACTGTGAATATCAGGTATTAATATTAACAATATTTTGAACGTATTAAAAAAAATTAATAAATAAAAAATAAAAAAGAATAAATAAAGAAATAATAGATAAAATATCAAAGATACCAAAGGGCAAACTTCAATCACGGATAAAACAGGAAACAAAGCAGAAAAGAAAAAAAAAAAAGAAAAGAAAAGAAAAGGAATTAAAAAAAAAAAAATAAAAAAAAAAGCCAACTTTATTCACCTGTTGTGTTTGTGCACAATTATAATTTCATTAGTACTTCATAAATTAACCTGCAAGGTGTAAATATGTTACTCTAATTTCCTCCATTTAATCCTATGTCCGTCACCAACTTTATAATGTTGGATCTTTTTATAACCTTCAATAATCGGTTAATTAACGCGGTCTTGTAAGATGCTTTTGCTTAATTAAGCTTTTATATGAGGAAGAATTAGTAGTCTAAATACTTGCCTGTTGGTGGGGTGTGTACGTAGAAAATGTATTGTAGGGGTAACTTAAATATATGTTATTAGTATACCTAACATGTATAAAATAAATAGGAATTGTATAATTAATTCATATACATAATTATCACCAAAAAAAAGAAAAGAAAAGAAAGAAGAAAGAGAAAATCCAAGAAAGAAAAAACGACGATAAGAAAATAATAATAAATAAAACACGAGAAAAAGAAGCGAGAAAGAAAGAAAGAAAAGATAATAAAAAATGAACTTAGAAATCCATTAAGAATCCAAAAGTGACATGAATAGCCCTCCTCCTCCTCCCCCTTTCCCCCCAAGGTCATATGTTAGCCCTCCGCTCTCTCTCTCTCTCTCTCTCTCTCTCTCTCTCTCTCTCTCTCTCTCTCTCTCTCTCTCTCTCTCTCTCTCTCTCTCTCTCTCTCTCTCTCTCTTTCTTCTCTCTCTTCTCTCTCTTCTCTCTCTCTTCTCTCTCTCTCTCTCTCTCTCTCTCTCTCTCTCTCTCTCTCTCTCTCTCTCTCTCTCCCTCCCTCCTTCTCGTCTCCAAGATTACGTCTTTCCTTCCAAGAAAATAATTGAACGAGAAATATTGCCCGCTGCTGCTGCTGCTGCTGCTGGGAAATTAAGACGCTCCTCGGCCAGGTAAATCACTGGAGCATTTACCTGTCTTGGTTTGTGCGGTCATGGTGAGGAGAGATGGTACTGGTGGTGAATGGTGGTGGATGATGGTGATGGTGATGTGATGGTGGTAAGTGTAAGGTGTGATGTGTTGGTGGTGGTGGTGATGGTGATGATGGTGATAGTGTGATGGTAATGTGGGTAAGTGGTATGGTGATGATGAGGATGATAGTGATGATGTGTTGATGGTGGTGATGGTGATGATTTGTGATTGATGTGGGTAGTGGTAAAGTGGATGATGAGGATGAAATGGTACATTGATGATGATTATGATAGTTATGATGTGGTGGTGGTGATGGTGGTGATGATTGTGGTGAGGTGGTAAGTGTAAGGTGATGAGGATGAGGAAGGTAAAGATGATGATGATGATGTGATGGTGTTGATGATGATGATGATGTGGTGATGATGATGGTGGTGATGATTGCGGTAATGGTGGGTAAGTGGTAAGGTGATGAAGAGGAGGACGAAGGTAAAGATGATGATGGTAATGATGATGCGGTGATGGTGATGACGATGTTGATAATGGTGATAATCAAGATATGGTGATGATGTTGATAGTGGTGATGATGATAGTGATATCAATGATAAAAACTATTAATGATGACCATAACAATGATAAAAGTAATGATAATAACATTTAAGAGAATAACAATGATGATAATCAAATTTTGAGAGTTTTATCATATAACAACTCTCGGTTTTGGATATATTTTGAAAACAAGAGTGAGAGAAATAATAGTGAAAACAACAACCTTTTTTAGATAAACAACCATTTTTGTGTTAATATGTCAAGCCAAACAAGCTCGGACGTGTGTGTGTGTGCGGTGTGCTGTGCCGTGTGCCTGTGGTGTGTGTGTGTGTGCGCGTGTGCGTTCCTGTGTGTGCGTGTGTGTCCGTGTACGTGTGTGTGTGTGTCCGCGCGTGTGTGTGTGTGTGTGTGTCCCATCGCATTACAACTCCCGATTAATCAGTACATTTTGCAATAAAGGCCAGAGAGAAGCCTTGTCTTCGCTCAACAACACTGAACCGAACAAGACAGGTTATCACGAGAGCAGTCGAGACACACAACAAGGCCCTAACTTCGATGTTGCAAGCTGGCAGACATCCAATGCAAAGGCTTTTTTTTTTTCTTTTCTTTTTCTTTTTTTTCCTTTTTTCCTTTTTTCTAATACTTTTTTTTTCTTTTTTTTTTTTTCTTTTTTTCCCTTTTCTAATACTTTTTTTTTCTTTTTTCTTTTTTCTTCTCTTTTTTTCCTTTTTTCCCCTTTTTTTCTAATACTTTTTTTTTCTTTTTCTTTTTTTCTTCTTCCCCCCCTTTTTTCTATTTTTTTTTCTTTTTTCACTTTTTTTTTCCTTTTTTCTAATACAGAAGGCTGTGAGGTCACATGACTTGCTCACGTTCAGAATTTGTAACAAGATGGAGAAGACAGTTTGGAAATCACTTTAACCGGGAGGAGGAGAAGAGAAGAAGAGAAGAAGAAAAATATCTCGAGGTTTGGGAGGATTTTTTTTTTTATCTTTCTATTCTCTGTCTTTGTCTCCATTTGTCTATCTGTCTCCTTATCTCTCCTTTTCTCTCGCTCTTTCTTTCGTTCTCTCTCTCTCTGTCTGTCTTTCTCTTTCTCTCTCTCTATTTATCTATCTATCTATCTAATTACCTCTCTCCCTCTTCCTCCTCTCTTCTCTCTCTCTCTCCTCTCTCTCTCTCTCTCTCTCTCTCTCTCTCTCTCTCTCTCTCTCTCTCTCTCTCTCCTCTGTGTGTTGTCTCTGTCTCTGTCTCTGTCTCTGTCTCTCTCCTTCCTCCCACCCTCTCCTTCTCCTCCTCCCCTCTCCTCCTCTCATCCTCCCACTCCCTCCTCACCTCTCTCCAATTAGAAAGACGAAACCAAATCAAAAGCACAGTTTCCCTCCGAAGAAGAGAGCAACAAAGAGGCATATCCAGACAGCCCAAAATACCCAAAGGCCTAAAAAGGCCTAAAAATATACCCCAGGCAAAAAAAACCCATAGGCCTAAAAAAAATACCCATAGGCCAAAAAAATACCCATTAGCCTAAAATACCCATAGGCCCTAGAAAAAATACCCTAGGCCTAAAAAAATACCTTAGGCCTAAAAAATACCCATAGGCTAAAAAAATTACCCATAGGCTAAAAAAAACCAAAAAAATACCCATAGGCCTAAAAAATACCCATAGGCCTAAAAAAAATACCCATAGGCCTAAAAAAATACCCATAGGCCTAAAAAAATACCCATAGGCCTAAAAAAAATACCCATAGGCCTAAAAAAAATACCCATAGGCCTAAAAAAATACCCATAGGCCTAAAAATACCCTAGGCCTAAAAAAAAACCCATAAAATAGCCTAAAAAATACCCATAGGCCTAAAAAAATACCCATAGGCCTAAAAAAAACCCCATAGGCCTAAAAAATACCTAGCCTAAATAAAATACCATAGGCCTAAAAAAATACCCATAGCCTAAAAAATACCCATAGGCCTAAAAATACCATAGGCTAAAAAAATACCCATAGGCTAAAAAATACCTATAGGCCTAAAAAATACCATAGGCATAGGCCTAAAAAAAATACCCATAGGCCTAAAAAATACCATAGGCCTAAAATAATAAAAAATACCCATAGGCCTAAAAAAAATACCCATAGGCCTAAAAAATACCTAGCTAAAAAAATACCATAGGCTAAAAAAAACCCATAGGCCTAAAAAAAAATAGGGCCTAAAAAAAATAAACCCATAGGCCTAAAAAAAACCCATAGGCCTAAAAAATACCCATAGGCCTAAAAAAAACCCATAGGCCTAAAAAATACCCATAGGCCTAAAAAAATACCCATAGGCCTAAAAAATACCCAAAAATACCCATAGCTAAAAAAATACCCAGGCCTAAAAATACCATAGGCCTAAAAAATACCCCCATAGGCCTAAAAAAATACCCATAGGCCTAAAAAAAATACCATAGGCCTAAAAAATACCATAGGCCTAAAAAATACCATAGGCCTAAAAACATAGGCTAAAAAATACCATAGGCTAAAAAAACCCATAGGCCTAAAAAATACCCATAGGCCTAAAAAAAACCCCATAGGCCTAAAAAATACCCATAGGCCTAAAAAAAATACCCATAGGCCTAAAAAAATACCCATAGGCTAAAAATACCCATAGGCCAAAAATACCCATAGGCCTAAAAAAATACCCATAGGCCTAAAAAATACCCATAGGCCTAAAAAATACCCATAGGCCTAAAAAAATACCCATAGGCCTAAAAAAATACCCATAGGCCTAAAAAATACCCATAGGCCTAAAAAAAAATACCCATAGGCCTAAAACAAATACCCATAGGCCTAAAAAATACCCATAGGCCTAAAAAATACCCATAGGCCTTAGGCATAGTCTTCGGCACACAATAGCCCTGAAAATCCCCTGTTGACACTAAGCTGAGGACGACGGTTGATAAGGGCGACCAACACACGTGGACGCAGTGACAGACAGACCCCAACGGCACTCGCAGATAGGAACTGAGAGATGGGGAGGGAAAGGGAGATAGGGAGGAGAGGGGTGAGGAAAGAACGGGGATGGAGAAAGGGGTGAAGGGGAGGAGGAAGGGGACGAAGGAGGAGAATTGGGTGAAAGGGAGGGAAGGAAGGAGGAGGGAATGGAGGAGGGGAAGGAGAAGAGAAGGGGTGAAAGGAGGGAAGGAAGAGGAGGGAATGGAGGAGGGGGAAGGGGGATGGAGAAATGGGTGAAAGGGAGGGAAGGAAGGAGGAGGGAATGGAGGAGGGGGAAGGAGAAGATGGTGAGTGGGGAGGGAAGAGGGAGAGATGGTGGAGGGAAGAGGGAAAAAGCAGAGAGATGGGAAGAGGGAAAGAGAAAAGAAGAAAAGAGAGAGTAGAAGGGAGAATGGTAAGGGAGAGAGGGAGAAGGGTGGCTTGTGAACTGAACAGGGAGACGGTAAATAAAGGAGAGGGATGTACAAAGAGAGAATAGGTGAAGGAGTGAAGCAGGGAGGAGGGGAGGGGAGAATGTGAGAATGAAAGGATGAGGGGATGGGGAGAAAGAGTGAGT
>NW_020870319.1:7500-10000 GCF_003789085.1 Penaeus vannamei
CTATGCTGATGACATTTTTATCAGGTCTTTGATGGGGGCATATGTTCTTCAGAGATTCAGCAAAAAGTGCACTTCCCTTGGACTCATGTATATATATGTATGTGTATATATATGTATATTTCCAAATCTCATAAACTGTCATACATTCCAAGATTGTGGACAAGGTATTGCAAAAACTGACACCTAAAGTATCTTGGTGTTATGGTGATTGCTCCCCACATCATCTCCCACAATTCACGCTTCGCCTTAAGACCTTGCCTGGAGCACTTAAGACCTTTGCAGTATATAAGCAGCAGATATGTAGGTGCTTCCTTAAGAATCCTAAGGTTGATATAAATATCTTTTGTTAGGTCCATAGTAAACTATGCGAACCCGATTCTTAGTATGTGGCCTCAGAATGCTCTCAAACCTCTTGAAGTCTTACAGAATAAGGCCATGAGAGTCATTCTTGGTTGCCTAATGACTGCTGGTTCTTTTCGTGAAGAAAGAGCTAGACCTCCCGTCAATTCCCAGTCGTATTACTCGAGTCAACAACATACTCGGTATCAGATTTTTGCAACTTCAATCCAGACCACAAATTTCCCTTGCATTGTCTAATGAGATTAATTAGTTAGGCATGTCCGGCGGCCTCGATACTCCAATCTCATAAATAACTTAGAATGGAAGGCCAAAACTGCCTAAACTGTTCTCAGCTTTAGTGTGTGGAACAATGATTTTATCAACATCCCAGAAGCAACACACTAATTCACCATGTCATAGATCACATGTTAATGTTCATGATAAATTAACAGGGCCAAAATCCGCGATTTCAATAACAGTGTTGAAAGGCCATTACCTGAAATGTATAGATGAAATTCTCCACCCCCTCAGGGTACCTCCCCCCCACTTGCAATTTACTGTGATGCTTCTACTGATCCTCGTGGAGCAGCAGGGATTGGTGTACTGATTCCTGACATTGCTCCTCAAGAAAGTGGGCGAATTTCCAACTGGATAAGTGCAATTGATGTCGAATCAGTAGCAGTATACCATACCGTCAAAAACGGACAGTAGCGACACCCGACACAGCATTTAGTCCAGGAAACATATCAATACCTTTCACCAAACTTCTAGCCTGTCAGAGCAGGGTATACAAGCGTCACTATACTGGATACCTTTTCATGATGGAATATCAGACTGTGGCAAGGTAGATCAGTTAGCAAAAATAGCATTTTCGCAAGAAGAATCTTATTATGCAATACTGCTATCTGCCATTCAAATGAAAAAAAAGTTATCAGCTGTCTTCGAGATTATGAGAGCCAGGTATGGACCACCGAAATACTGAAGAAAAGTGGACATGGTACCATCTGGCACTAAAAAGGCATTGTAAGGACATGCGATGCTGATAAACAATCTGAAGTCTATAATATACATTCTCGGAAACAGCAGGTTACACCAATCAGGTTACGTATAGGATATCAATACACTGTACATTATGTACAGGATGCAGTTTGGGAGGCAAAGCCGGATACGTGTCACCACTGCAAAATGTGCAAGGTGCCGAAGTCGCATAATAGACATTACTTTGTTACTCGAAAACTGCATCCTATCGATCAAGTGGCACTGTCCAGAGACCAGCATTTATGGTTTATATTAATTTTATCATAGACACTGGTCTTGTCTTCGATATGATTAGGGATATTAAAGTTTTTTTTTTACCAACTAGATGTTAATAATATAAGCATAATGACACAGCCCTTCAGGTGTGTGTGTGTGTGTGTGTTTGTATATATATATATATATATATATATATATATATATATATATATATATATATATCTCATACATACATACATATATATATATATATATATGGTAGAAAAACAATGCACAAACTAAATTTATTGAAGAAAGTGAGACAACAGTTTCGGAATCGTCCTCGATTCCATCTTCGGGTCTGATGAGGAAAGGTTCAGTTCAGTTCAGTTAGATTTCCGGTCATGCTGCGCCTGGACTTTTTCTCTGGAGTGGCCCGGCCTGTGTTAACTATTTCTAGTTAAATCAAGTGGTTTCTTTGAACTGTATGCTTATCGCGATCCAGCTACCACGGGGTAAGCATGTTGCAGACCCTTTTTACCAGCCCGGCGGCTGTGGTGGGTGGTCCCTGCCTCAGATATTGTGTGTGTTCACAATTCTGCAAGTAATGTAACAGGGTGGCGTTAGGCTCGCCGCAGTGTTTGCATAACCTGGCAGTCTCATTGTCAATAATTTGCCAAGCGCATTGGTAACCTAATCTTAGTCTGAATAGTATGACTTCGGTACTTCTTTTTGTGTTTGGAGGAAGGGCCAGTGGCTCATAGCCTGAAGCATCTGAGTACCATTTGGCAGCGAGCGATTTTGTGATATTTTCTCTATGTGCTCCCCGGAGGACCGCACACGCTGCAGCTTTGGTACTTTGGCTTAGTCCCCTTTGGCTGGGTTTAACGATCATGGAGGATGGGGGCATACCCCTGCTCTTTTCAGC
>NW_020870319.1:17500-20000 GCF_003789085.1 Penaeus vannamei
CAGGCTCTGTGAATTGAATGTTATTCTAAAATATGAATAAACAAATAGTTAATGTTAATAAGCACACGTTGTATTCTAACGTTATTACATTAACGAAATGAATCTTGCGCTCAGAGGACTTGTCACTGCTTGCACACTTCAGCTGAGCTATCTATCTCAGAAAACGCTTAATTATTTTACACAACTAACCTATATATTTCCATTAACTGTTAATAACGATATATCTGACATAATATTGCCACATTACTTTAATTCAATAATCAACTTATTTCATTATATGTTCATAAATCTCTTCACTTTTTTCCTAATCCCATTTTCCAGAATAACTCCCATGTTCCTGTCCACTCTGTTCCATCCCGATAGTACATTAAATTACTTCAAACGGGCTTACCCGGGATGAGCCACCAAATGGAACATGGCTACTGGATGCTACTCCGAAACCTAGTCCACAATCTCTGTCACTGAGCATCCTTTTATTTTCGATACGGGGCTCATCCGGTCACGCCCTATGCTGTGATCACATATCCATTTCTTATAGTTGGAAAGATACATGCACACTATTTATCGTTTCACTTTTTCCACCTGCCATCCGATTTTTTTTTGTTCCCAGACTGATACACTTTATTCTACATTGCAATCAAGTGGAACTGCTTGTTGTTTCGCATTCGTGATTTCTTTTTTATTTCTGTTGGTCGATCACGTGGTGACACCCTTGCCACATGATGTTTTCGCCACTTCGGGTTATGGTGCCTCTATTTTTTGTAACTGCCTCCTTTCCTGTTGACTGCTCTAGTCCATGCAATATTATTCTTTTTCTGATGTCTCGTTCCATCTTCTTTGTTTGGCCCGTCTTACCAGTCTTGAATCCAACATGGCCGCGCCCGCACACAAACCGAAATGGGAGAGACTGAAAATTGTGGTCCATAAATCAGCGATTCCCAGGCAAGATACCAACTCATTTTTCATTATGTGGACTTCAATAGTTTTATAAAAAAAAAAAAAAAAAAAAAAAAAAAACAATTCTTGCGTTAGAAGATAAAAATAATCTACAAACTCCGATTCGGTCCATTTCGCTGTTCTTATGAACACGAACACACACACAGGCACATGCAACACACACACACACACACACATACACATGCATAAAGACACACACAGACACACACACATGCATAAACACACACACAGGCACGCACGCACACACGTGCACACACACATACATAGACATACACACACATGTACACATAGATACACATACGCACATAAGTGTATATATGATATATATATGCATATATATATATACAGTATAGATATACTTTATACACACACACACACACACACACACACACACACACACACACACACACACACACATATATATATATATATATATATATATATATATATATATATATATATATATATATATATGTGTGTGTGTGTGTGTGTATATATACACACAAATATATACAATATTAATATTCTTTGTATATATACATACGTATATACATATACATGCACATAAACATATACATAACATATACATACATACATACATACTTATATATATATTATATATATATATATATATATATATATATATACATACACTATTAATATTCTTTGTATATATACATACGTATATACATATACATGCACATAAACATATACATATACATACACACACACACACACACACACACACACACACCACACACACACACACACACACACACATATATATATATATATATATATATATATATATATATATATAATATATATATACATATATTCTAATATGGTTATATATATATATATATATATATATATATATATATATATATATATATATATATATATATATATATATATGGGGGTGCGTGTGTGTTTGTGTGTGTGTGTGTGTATGTATATATACATATATGTATATGCATACATATATATATATATATATATATATATATATATATATATATATATGTATGTATGTATACATATATTCTAATATGGTTAAAGGCGTAGAGCAGGTGAATGAAAGGGGTCTTGGCTAGAGGGCTTTTGGGGGGAGGGAGATGTGTGACCAGCGGGAGAACAGGTGCCGAGGGCGGAGCGGTGACGTCGAAACCCTAGTCTGTCTGTCCCTGCTCTGTTCTACGTCTGCCTCTTGTTCTGCCTTTTATGCAGCTATTCCTTGTGAGGGCATTTGCTTGCTTAGGTCGTAGGTGTCAAAGAGAAATTAGCATGAACGCCTGCGTCTGCTGAAGGAGGAAGGCAGCTGTTAGGGCCTAGGTGCAAGAGGGAACCATTTGGCTTTGAACATATCGTTGATATCCCTCAGCCACGCAAAAGGCTCGTCCTTGAGCCTTCTCAACATGCATTGATGGCACGTGTTCTGGCAAGCTGTGCTATGCTTCTGCAGATGGTTGCTGGTGATCCATGGTAGTTAAGGTCGTGGCTTGCCAGAGTAGGTGGAGGGTGCAACATTCAGTATCAAAGG
>NW_020870319.1:35000-37500 GCF_003789085.1 Penaeus vannamei
GTTCAATGTTGCATTTTCCTGTTATACAATCTAATACAATTTCTACAAAGAGATGTGAGTGCAATCTATGTTGAATGTTGTTGCAATATGGGCTTAATAATGATTTTTTGAATATTGTTTTATACAAACAATGAATATAGTATAACACGGTGTCCTATAATTATCAGACCTTGACCCTACATACTTACCCTATCCATCAAACTACGAGTACGACCTGCAGTGTGACCTTTAGAGCTAAGACAATTTAAATTGAAATAACTGTTGGATTATGCTATTCTTGTTGATCTTATTAAAGACAGAGTTGACTAAAGAGTTAACTGTAATATAATTTCCATCCGTTTATGAAAGGGTGTGGTAAATTATATTTATATCTGTTTTCTTTGTCGTCGGATTTTTAGAAAACGGCAGATGCTGCTATGGATAAGTGGCCAGCCCTGCCCGTGAAACTACCTCACCAGTGCTTAATCACCTGATGAAGGGCAATAGCTCCTCGCAAATTTTGAGACGTCGCCATGGTACATAAGGTGAAAATACCATTCCTAATCCATATGAGGAAGCATCAATGTGAAGCCTTTGCCTATCCATCTGAAGCATATATATCCAGGGCTGGAATTCTATGGAAATTCGTCTGCTAAGCGGAAACGGATGATGACGTCACTATGGATTTTTTTCTGAAGCCATATTTTTTTATATATATTTTTGTATGACTAAAGATGTTTTAATGCAAAGGAAATTGTTCAAAACAACACTGAGATATTTTCCCATGTTAAAATAAGTCAAACATGGAAATTGCTGAAATAATTCTGGTATGAACTGATATGATGTGGCTGACCGAATGTTATCGCGGCGGAAACTTCATCCGATGTCACTTCAGCTGGTCTTTAAAGGTAGACCCACAGTCCCATAGAGTGACTTTAAACTTTCATCCTTACAAAACACTCACTATGAACAGTCGTAAACATTTTAGATATATCAAGATTTCAAGTTCAATGTCGCATTTTATGTTACTGAATGTTACATTACTGGCAAGGTGATGTATTTAGTAATTTCTCTGGAATACGTCTGCAAAGCGGACCACGACTATTTCGGTATCATTGGGTTCGTCTCACAATGCAAATATGTTTTATTACGCGGACAAACTTGGCACCGGGCAGGAGAGAGAATGAAAGGTTCTAGGGAAAATGCGGGGTTAAGTAACTAATAATAAAACACGCTGTTGGGGTTATAAGACCGAACTGGATTTTATCTCTTTATTTGGTGATGAACCAAGCACAAGTAATGTCAGCAACCGTCGTGAGGCGAATGATGATTCCGGCTCAGGTCCGGCTGCTTAAGAACCTGACTGGCGATGTTTACTGGGCCAGATTGGGCGATCCCGAGGCAGGGGTCGGCCAATCACAGGTCAGGTGCGGTTCTAGATTGATGGCCAATCAGGAACCGCTACAGCACTCCCCCTCTAGTTTCGCGGTCGCGAAACGGACGCGGTCGACGGTTACGGTGTCTTCTCCCTTTGGGCGGCGGATGGTGATCGTCTTGTCGCCTCTTCGGATGACCGGGAATGGACCCTCGTAAGGAGGACAGAAGGAGGTCTGGGATGTTTTCCCACGAAGACGTGAGAGCAATCCTGGAGTCCTGGGGGCATGTATATGTCCTGTTGTCAGGTGGGTCTCGTCGGTCGGCTGCGTACCCGGGTCATCCGTTCGCCGAAGGTTCCTGGTTCGAAGTTGCCGGCTGTGACGATGAAATCTGCAGGGAGGGCGAGCGTTGTTCCGTAGACCATTTCCGGAACCAAGTAGTACCATCAGCTGGTGCCAGAGTTCCGACTCGAACTGGGCGCCGCGGTCGGTAGTGACGGTATCCGGCGTGTCGAAGCGGGAGATCCAGGTGCTGAGGAAGGTCCTGGCCACCGTCGCTGCGGTGATGTCGCGGATGGGCGTAGCCTCGGGCCATCTGGTGAAGCGGTCGATCATCGACAGGATGTAGCTGTAGCCGTCGTCCGAAGGCGGGGTTCCCACTATATCGATGTGGATGTGTTGGAACCTTTCGTCTGGGATAGGAAACGTCTGGAAGGGAGATTTCGTATGCCTGTAGATTTTGGTCCTCTGGCATTCGATGCACGAGCGGCACCACTGTCAAACGTCTTTGTTAATGCCAGGCCAGACGACTTTGCCGCGGATGAGATGTTAGGTGGCCCGGATGCCTCGATGCTGGTGGTATGCGTCGAAGAATCGCCGGCAGAGGAAAGGCGGGATGTATGGTCGTGGGTAGCCGAGGGAGACATCACAGAGAAGGTCGTCGCGTGAGTTTGGGATCTTGACTCTCTCAAGGCTAAGAGAAGTCTGGCCCTCTATGAGCGGAGTCATGGACGCGTCCTGGTGTTGTTCACTGCTGACCAGGTGGTAATCCACAGCGTCGTCGGCGTGGGTCGCTGCAGCTATGGTAACCCTCGAGAGGGCATCGGCGGCCTTGTTGTCCGCGCCCCGAATGTGACGGAAGTCCG
>NW_020870319.1:44992-54992 GCF_003789085.1 Penaeus vannamei
CCCAGAGGCAAGATTTATGTTGCAGAATAAAATGCAAAAGGAAAAAGAATGTAAAGAAGAAAAGAAAGGAGAGGCTGAGAAGATTGGAGGTATAAGAAAGGGGAGGTAGTGAAGACAGAAGGTAGAAGAGAGGAGAGGTAGAAAAGATTAAAAATACAAGGTAAAAAAAAGAGAGGAGAAACGAGAGACAGACAAACCAGAAGAAAGAAGAAAGATAAGAGAGATTGATAATAGAAAATACAGATAAGGAGAAGTAGAAAATATAGACAGAAGAAAGAAAGGAGCAGTGGAGAAAATAGAAGATAGAGGAACAGGAAAAACGGAGAGGTACAAGACAGATTCGATAAAAGGAAAAGCAATAAATGAAAAAGAGGAAGACAGATGGCGCTCTTTGCAGAAGACAGCGAGAGTGAGTGAGCGAACTTGAAGATAAAATAGATATTCAAGTCGCAGGGGGGAATAAAAATGAATGGGAACAAGTTCATGCTGATAAAGAGGGAGGGAGGTAAGGAGAAAAAGATGAATAAAATTACGAAGATGAAGAGATAGATGAAGAGAAGGAGGAGAAGGAGATGGAAAAGAAAAGTAAGAGGAGAAGTGAAATAGATGAAGAAGTACAAGAACAAGGAGAAAAACATAAAAACAAGAAGAAGAGCAAGAACAAGGAGGAGAACAAAAACAAGGAGAAGACCAAAAAGAGGAAGAAGAATAAGAACAAAAACAAGAAGGAGAAGACCAAAAAGAGGAAGAAGAATACGAACAAAACAAAAAAAAAAGAACAAGAGCAAGCACAAGAACAAGAAAGAGAATAAGAAGGTGCCGAGCCCCCCCCCCCCTTCCCGGAGCAGCTGGGCGGAGGGAGCAGACGCAGCCACGAGGGTGTGTTATGCCGAACGCCCCCCCCCCCCCGGCCTGGCGTCCCAAAGAGGATCCGAATCACTTCGTTTTGGAAAATATGTAAAAAGGAATGAATTCTGTGTCGCTCGAGGAATGACACTTCTAAACACGCCAGGGGTTTTTTTTTTTTTTTTTTTTTTTTTTTTTTTTTTTTGTGCGAATTTTGGGTTCATTGTGAGTATTGGTTGTTTATCGTGCGTTGAATCTTGGTTGTGTGTGTGCTTGTGAACTTTTTTATGCGTTTTTATCTTGATCAATATTTTTTGTTTATGTTTTGTGTGTGTGTATGTGTGTGCTTCTTTAATCTCCATCTCTTGTCGCTTCTGAGTCTGTCTTCGGACTCATTTCGTGGCTTGTTCATTTCTCTCTATTTACTGTGAGTCTTATTCATCTTCCCCCAGGCACGCACCTACCTTTACTAATTTTAATCAACATTTTCTGAGCCTCAAGTCATCTCAAGACGCCAATGGAGCCTCATTTTCTCCAAGATACGATCTCGAGCCTCACTCTTGTTACTCATTTTCTCCAAGATACGATTCCGAGCCTCACTCTTGTTACCCGTTTCCTTCAGAAAACCTCCTGACCTCCCTGGAGAGACACCCCATTAGCTATGCCTCCCTCTGAACTCTCGAATCTTACTCATCTCACCTGAGGCTTTCTCGAGAAAACTTTTTAATACTCTTGACGTAATTATGCCTACCTTTCTCCCCCTTCTACTTTATGCTTCTGGCGTCTGTCTTTCCTCCCTTCTTCTCCTAATCTAATAACTGGTCTCGCTTATTATTCCTTCGACGTCTCTCCTTCCTAAATATTATTATTCCATCTGTGTCTTTTCTTCGTCGCCTTTTTCGCCTCTCTGTTTGTTTCTTTTCTTCTTCTTTGTTATTTCCTCTTCCTCTCTTTCTTCGTCACTGGTTCATTTCTCTCGCTTCACTCACTCACTCTCTCTCTCTCTCCCTCCTTCTTCACCGCTGGTTCATTTTTCCTTTTTTTTCTTTTCGTTTTTCTTTATTTCTTTCCCTCTCTTTTTTATGTGAGTTTCCTTCATATCTCTTCTTCCGCTCCACTTGCCTCGCTCCCTTCCCCCCCTTTCATTATCTCCTTTTTTCCCCTTATATTTTATGTGACATCTTTCCTCCCTTCTACGTTTGCCTCTTCTTCCATCTTTTCAATTTATTTTCTTTCCTTCTATCGTCATCTTGCCTTTTCCGTCTCTGTTTGCTTTTTTTTTCTTCGTTTTTCGTTTTCTCTGTGACTGATTTCTTTTCTTTCTTCATGTTTCTCACTATTTTCCCTCCTATTTTCAACTTTCTCTTCTCTTCCCTCTTTCTTGATTTCATTTTCTTTCCTTGCCTTCCCTCCCTCTCTTTTCCTTCCCTCTTTTTCTTCCTCCTTCCTTTTCCTTGTCCTTCTTATCTATTATTTTCCCATGTTATCCTTCCCCTTCCTCTCCCCTTCCTTCTCTCCCTTTTCTTTTTATCCTAATTTCCATCTCATTTCCTTGCCCCTCTTCACTTTTCTTTCCTTCTTTCATTTTCATTTCCTAGTTCTTTATCCCTCTTTTCTTCCCCACCTCCTCTCTCTCTTTCCCTCCATGCGTCATCATCTCCCCTCTTTCATTTTCCTATCCCTATTCCTTCTTCCCCTGACTCCACTTTTCTCCCCCACCCTATTCTCCCCTTTCCTTATCCCTCTTCTCTCCCTCTGCCTCCATTCGTCCATCATCTCCCTTCTCCATCATCTCCCTTCTTTTATTTTCCTATCCCTATTCCTTCTTCCCCTGGCTCCACTTTTCTTCCCCACCTTATTCTCCCCCCCCCTTAACTTGTTCCCCTTCTCCCCCTCTCCCTCCATTCGTCCATCATCTCCCCTCTTTTATTTCCCTATTCCTATTCCTTTTTCCTCTGGCTCCACTTTCTTCCCCACCTTATTCTCCCCTCCCCCCCTTAACTTGTTCCCCTTCTCCCTCTCCCTCCATTCGTCCATCATCTCCCCTCTTTCATTTCCCTATCCCTATTCTTTCCCCTGGCTCCACTTTCTTCCCCACTTTATTCTCCCCCTCCCCCTTAACTTGTTCCCCTTCTCTCCCTCTCCCTCCATTCGTCCATCATCTCCCCTCTTTTATTTCCCTATCCCTATTCCTTCTTCCCCTGGCTCCACTTTTCTTCCCCACCTTATTCTCCCCCCTTCCCCCCTTAACTTGTTCCCCTTCTCCCCCCTCTCCCTCCATCCGTCCATCATCTCCCCTCGGTTCCCCTCGGTCCCCCTCGGTCCCCCTCTCTCTCCCCTTCCACTCCAACAATCAAATCACACATTACAGAAGCCTACGCCAGTCTCGCCCTCGAGTAAGAGGCCTACTTAGCCTTAGCCTTCGCGCCTCGCTGCAGCTCCTCGCCCTCCGCCTCCTTCTTCCCCTCTTTCCCCTCCTCTTCCCTCATCATCTGTCCCCTTACTCATCCTCCTCTTTCTCTTTCTCTTCCTCTACCTCTACCTCTCCTCTACCTTTTTTTTTTTTTTTTTTTTTTTTTTTTTTTTTTTTTTTTTTTTTTTTTTTGCAGCCGGATAGGAAAGGATGGAGGTCCTCGAAGGTGATCTAGCTAGATCGTGCGAAGAGCAGGTCCGGAAAATGAAAAAGCGAGAGATTAAAAGTGGTGGGGCAAACCCACTTGCTGCTTTCTTTGTGTTATTATGGTAACAAAAGTAATTCATACAAATCTTAAGATTACTATAAACAGTATTTACAATATCTGTACATTGCTGTTAATGGTTAAGCAAGACAGTGTTCTGTGTCTATTTTACAGCGCTGCTGCATAGTCTGGGTCTGGCGGTCCGTTCTCCAAGTACGGAGCGATTCTCCTCCACCAGCTGTGGTCTCTTCCGTGAGGGTTCTCAGTTTGCTGTTCCTCGGAAGTTCTGGCCAGTTCTTCGTTTGTGATGGCCATTTTGTCCCAGACTTTTTTAGAGAGTGTGTATAGTCTTTGTTTATTGGCTCGATTCTGTATTTGTCGTGCAGTTCTGATATCGTAAGTCTGGTGTCTTCTTCGTTCCTGTTGGTTGCTGCCCGGAGTGCTCGGTTCTGGAACTGTTGCATCTTCCTGATGTTTGTTTTGGAGGATATGCAGAGAGGGATGGCTGGGTACTCCATGATTGGTCTTATCAGGGTTTTGTAGAAGTGCAATTGCGTATTCGTACTCATTCCTTTGAAACGTTTTAGTTTGGTGAATTGCTTTTTTGCCATTGCAAGTCTCCTTTTCATGTGGGTTGACACCCCGCGGGTGCCGAATTCCATGCCAAGTATCTTACTTTGTTGCAGAATGGAATTCTCTCTTGGTCAACAATTACCTCCTTTGGTTTTGTGGCTGATACTGAGAGAAGTTGAAATTTATTCTTGTTTGTTTTAATCTTCCATCTCTTCTCGAAGTCATTTATCCTTTTGATTTCATTTACGGTGACTGCAGTAAGCATTTCTTTTGACTTTAATGGATATAGCATGATTTGAGTTATATCATCTGCAAAGCTGACGTCGACGCAGTTGTTGTTGGGTCGTTCGAGGTCTGCCGTGTAGAGTATGAAGAGAGTTGGACTTAATGTTGACCCTTGTGGCACCCCGCTCGTAGTGGGAATCTTGGTCCTGCAACTGTATCGAGTCGTATCATTGCTGTTCTTCCCTCCACGAAGTTGCAAGGATCTTTTCCATGATATGTGGTACATTGATTTGCAATATTTTGTATTGCAGTCCTGGTTTCCACATTTTATCAAATGCTTTCGCAACATCTCTGCAAACTATGTTGCACTGCTGTCGGTCTCTCTGTGACATGGCGATTGTTTCGTATATGGCCGCAATTGCTTGTTGTGTGCCTCTCCCTTTTCTGAAACCATACTGGTTGTTATTGAAGAGATTGCATCTTTCAATGTAGTTCGTAATGCGATTGTTAATGATCTTTTCGAATACTTTTCCCGGGATTTCTAATAGGGAGATCGGTCGGTAATTCTCGGGTTTTCTTGGGTCCTTTCCTTCTTTGGGAATGAGAATCATTACCGCGTTTTAAATTTGTCCGGGAAATAACCCATCGAAAGGGACCAGTTGAATATTGCTTTTAATTTTTCAATTGCCGCTTCCGGTAGTTTTTGCATAATGGTCTTTCTTATTCCGCTTGCGCCAGGTGTTTTGTCTTTAAATTTAATTATGATTGTTTTTATTTCTTCTTTAGATATTGGTCTGGTTAGAGGGCTGTCATCTTGCAATCTGTTTAGATTTGCTTCTCTGTAGGGGGTTAGTCTTTCCTTGTTTACAGATAGATAGGCTTTTATCTGGGCTTCGTGTTGCAGGTCGAAAGTTCTGTTATCTTCTGGAGTGATGTTAAAGATGTTCTTCCAGAAGTTTCTGAAAACTGCTTCTTTCTGTTTGCTGTCAAAGACTTTCTCGTTTCTTTCATTCAGTATGTATGGAGCCTGATTGTGTTTGCATCCCATTAACCGTCTTATTTTCCCCCAGAACTTTTTAGGGTTGTTGTACTCAAGCTCTGTTGTTTTATTAGGTTGTTCCAGTGATTTGTGTATAGGGCTTTACTTTCTTCTTTCAGGTCTTCCTGTATTTCCCTGTATTGGTTTCGTGATGCTGTTGTCCAACCAATATGTTCGACGGCGTTTAAGATATTTTTATATCTCCACTCTAGTAATTTCAGACGATTACTTGTTAATGGGTGTGGTAAAGTAGCAAACCTTTTCTTTGGTATGGCTTTATCCATTGCTCTTTCAACGGTGGTGTACCATGCGTCGATTTCGGTATTGATATACTCTTTGCTGATTACTGTGTTCTCAGCGTCTTCTATGGTCATATGGTCATCTACGTCTTTTTTGAAAAGTTCCCAGTCTGCCCTTTTTAGAATGAACATTTCTTTTTGCGGGATCATGATGGGTGATGTTGATAAGGTGAAGACTATGGGTAGGTGGTCTGACGTGGTTAGTGGTCCTTGTTGGATAGCATGGTTCATATGGACGTTTTTATTCCCAAGAATAATATCTGGACGACCTTTTCCTCTTGTGCTGACGAAGGTATCGAAGTCCGGGCCAATGTGGGTGATCATATTTTGGTTTATTAAATTTACTAATTCGTCACCCATGAGATTGTTGCTGTTGTGGCCGATCGTTCGGTGTTTGGCGTTTAAGTCAGCAATGATGTATGCGGGGATGTTGGTTCGCATTATTTTCATTATGTCTGGGTAAGGAAATTGTGGGCGTCGGGGCGGCATGTATGCTGTGCCGATTATGAATTTGCCACGATTTGTCTGCAGTTCAACTGCGAGGAAGTCCTCATTGAAGTCGTCTATGATTTTGTGTTTTATATGTCTCTTGATGCATATTGCAACTCCTGCATCGCCTTCGTTTAGTATGTTTCTTTGATGGACATTGTAACCAAAGATCTTTATTTGCTCGTTATTCTGGACACAATGAGCATTGATTAATATGATATCTGGATCTTCCTTCAGATATGTGTTGGAGAGTTCGTGTTTTCTCGTGCGCCAATTCAGGACGTTGTGTTGGATTATTCTGAATCTATTTGAGTACATGTTTGCTGTGTTCACGAGAGCCTTCTATATTATGTCAGGGTCTGTGGAGGACTTTCTGGCAGTGTGGTGTTCGCCTCTCGTCCCGTTAGTGATGCTGTTGAATGCATCTTCTGCCACATACTGTATCCTGTAGGCGCTCAGGTCGATAATTCTGCTGTGGATCTGATCTCTGATAGTTTGGTCATCGTATATGTCAGGATGGTAGTATGTGTACTTTATTAGTTTTGTTTGGATGAACTGTGCGATCTCTCTGTGCGATGGTCTCTTGGGGATGAACCCAATGCTTTCCACTTTCGCTCTCAGTCTGATCTCTGGCAGTTTCACTTTCGTCACGCTGGCTTTCCGTTCGGGTTGTCTACGTGGTTTCGGGCGGGTTTCCTCTTCCTCTTGGTGGTGTATCGGGCGCGGGAGTCTGTATTCCTCGTCGCTCTCCGTCTGCCCTCGCTGCGACGTTTTCTTCGCTCGCCGTTTTCTTTGCGGCTGTTTCCTGGGTTGGCGATGTTTCCCTGACTCTCTTGTTGCTTGTTTCCTCGTGTTCCATTTCTCCTTGCCTGTTATCTGCTTCTGCGTCCATTACTGTGGTGTTGCCCATGAGTACGCTAAGTGTTTCACTGGCATTGTTCTGAGATGGGAATCTGACTCTAGGGATGTTGTTTAGGTCATACATCTCATCGACCGTTTTTTGGAAGCTGCCTGGCTCTTTGGCTTCCTGAATGTATGCAAATATGATCGCACTCATTATGCTGGCCGCTGCATTTGGTGGTAAAGGATTTTATAATTGCCTCAGGATTGACTGTAGTGGCAGTTCTTGCTTCTGTTACTGCCCTCGCATAGCTTGCTTGGGTAAACGAGGAGGTGGCGGTTGTTTGGCTCCTCAGTGCCTGTCTCTCTTGTTTGGTTCTTTCTTTGATTATGTTTTTCCTGGTTTGGCATTTAGCGGCTAGCGTGCGGTGATCACCGTTGCAATTCAGGCATTTCTTTGTAATATTATTGCAATTTTTGTATGTGTGATCTTTTGCAGAGCATTCTGAGCAAGCTCTATAGGTTTCTGGCTCCTTGCAATCTTTTATCATATGGTCGTATTTATAACACCTATAGCAAGGGACTAGATTTATGAAAATTTCTTTTTCGATAAATCTTGATGGGATGGATTGGTGCAAGAGCAGCATTCCGCTTTCCAGGGCTTTCTTGGCCATTTGGGTGGTTTCGAACCTCACCTTAATGATTGTTGGCGCGTTAGGTAGCTTAATCGCCTCTTCAACCTTTGCCCAGCCATTCTCTCTTTCGATGGTTACTTTAATTTCGCTCTCTTCATAATCAATGATTTGTCGGTCAATGTTTCTGATTGTTACTGTTCTCATGGCATTATATTCAGGAGGATCTTGTATTTCAAATTGCTGTGTTTGAAATATTGCTTTGCAATCTGTGGACATCAGCTTTTCAATTGTCTCTTCATTTGCGACTGCATAAAAAGCATTTTTGACGTCTTCTACTTTATAGACCGTCACCTTTGCTTGCCCAAAGCATTGCCATATTTTTGCCCGCCTGCCTGAAGAGGTCGGGTTTTTATCTCTAATCCTTATGCGTGCCATTTTGACCTCAGTTGGTGGTTTGGCAGCTCATGTTGGCTATGGGCTGTTGGGTTGTTAGCCCCTGGTTGGCTGAGTGGGTCGTCTGCTTGTTATCCAGGCTAGTGTGTATAGCCAGTCTGAACTCCACTCTGTTAATTTTTCAATGCCAACTTATTTAGGATGGCTTTTTTCCTATTGCCTATCTATGCTGGCACTGAATAGGTATCATGAGCCAGGACGTTGCCGGTGACCTCACACCAAGGAAGGAGTTTTAAGACCACAACGGCTACCTTCCGAGAATGTCAGGCGGGCATAGCTGCAGGAGCACATAAGGAGCGTGTTAACAGTCCGAGTGCCCTGAGCGATCTGTGTGATTGGGGAGGGGGGGGGGGGGGGAGCCCTGGGATCCTGTGTTGTTGTCTGTCTTTTTTCTCTTTAGCTGTTTGATATTTAAGAATCTTGATCTCTATCTATCTCTTTCGTTTCTCTCTCGACTCTTCTCTGTCTTTCTCTATTTCTCTCTTTTCTCTCGATCTTCTCTTCTCCTCTATCTATTTATGTCCTCTCTCTCTCTCTCTCTCTCTCCTCTCTCTCCTCTCTCTCTCTCTCTCTCTCTCTCTCTCTCTCTCTCTCTCTCTCTTCTTCCTCCTTCTCTCTCTATGTCTCTCTCTCTCTCTCTCTCTCTCTCCTCTCTCTCTCTCTCTCTCTCTCTCTCTCTCTCTCTCTCTCTTCTCCTCTATCTCTTCTACCTCCTATATATATATATATATATATATATATATATATATATATATATATATATATATATTATATATGTATATATATATTATATATATATATATATATATATATATATATATATATATATATATATATATATATATATATATATTTGTGTGTGTGTATACAAATCTCTTCCACCTTTTTCTTCATGCTCCAAATATCATCTTATCACTCCTGTCAGTTCCATCCAAAGGCTTATACATCACGAAGAATTATATAGTGAAAATGCCAGAACGATAAACAGCAAGGCATACACTCGTTACGTGGCATATTGGTGGCAGATTTATGAGGAACCGAAGACAAATTTGAGATAGAAGTTTGAAATAGAGAGAATTTATGTCTGTGCGTTGATGTGTGTTTAAAGTTTGTGGTTTTGCTGTGTTGTGTGTGTGTGTTTGTATGTATGTGTGTTTAGTTTGTGTTTTAAGTGTTTGTGTTTTAAGTGTTTGTGTGTGTGTGTGTTGTACTTGTGTGTGTTTGTACGTATGTGTGTGTTTAAGTGTGTGTCTGTGTGTGTTTAAGTGTGTGTGTGTTTGTATGTGTGTTTATAGGTTTGTGTGTGTATTTGTACGAATGTGTATTTTCTAAGTGTGTGTGTATTTTTTGGTCTGTATGTTTATCTGTTTGTTTTAAGTTTGTGTGCGTGTGCGTGTGTGCTTGTATGTATGTGTATGTGAGTGTGTCTTTGTATGTGCGTGTTTAAAGGTTTGTGTGTGTATTTGTGTGTTTCCTTTCTCACTTACATTTCCCTTTCTGACAATATATCAACTCAATCATCAAGCAAGTAAATAGTAGAGAAATGGAGAGAAAATAAAACTGAAACGTCAGTGCAGGAAATAACGAAAAGACACGTAAAGGATGAAGGATGAATAGGAACAAAAGAGTAAAGGAGAGAGAGAGAGAGAGAGAGAGAGAGAGAGAGAGAGAAGAGAGAGAGAGAGAGAGAGAGAGAGAGAGAAAGAGAGAGAGAGAGAGAGGAAGACAGGGAGAGAGAGAGAGAGCAGAGAGAGAAGAGACCGACAGATAGACAGACGAGAGGATAAAGAGAAAGAGCGAGAGAGAGAGAATTAAAAAAAAAAAAAAAAAAAAAAACGAACCCAAGAAAAGAAACCAAAAGCGAAAAAAGCCAAAAAAAAAAAAAAAAAAACATGAACCCCCCCCCCCAAAAAAAAAAGGTTA
>NW_020870319.1:62492-67492 GCF_003789085.1 Penaeus vannamei
CATCATCATCAATATCGTCACTGTTATTGTTATTGTAATTAGTATCATCTTTATTTCCATCATTATCATAGTTGTTACTATTATCGTTATTGTTATCATTATATTTTTGTTATTATTATCATGATTTATTATTATTGTTATTATCATTATCATTATTGTTTATTATCATTACTGTCATCATCATTACTATCATTATCATTGTTGCTATCATTATTGTTATTATTATAACTATCATCATTATCATCATTATTTCTATCACTGATATCTGTCATTATCATCATTTTTTGTAATCATCATCATTACCATCATTATTAATACGAAAGTTGCAATACACATAAAGATGATATCCTTGATGATAACAATAAAAGTCATTCTAGGAAATTACAAAGAAAAATCATAGGTAATTAAATTTTCAAGGATATGTACAGGTGTTTATATACATATTCTAATTAAATTTGTGTATCTTTTTTTCTCTTAGATCGCTTGCTACATTATGTAATATATATTTACACTTGTACGTATACTACATATATAGCAAGTGTACACATATATACAATTACATATATGTTTTTTTTTCTTTCTTATTCTTCTTTTCTTTGACTATTATGTATAAGAAATATCTATTTATTATTATTATTATTATTATATATAAGAAATAACTTTTTTTCTATTCTTTTCTTTTTCTATTTTCACTGTTCTAGCAACTTTATTTATTCTATTCCTTAATTCTATATTCTCTTTTGTTCTTCTTTTTTATTTTATCCATCGCCTTTTCTCTCTCGGTTTCGTTTTTACTATTTCCCCTTTCTCTCTCTCTCTCTCTCTCTCTCTCTCTCTCTCTCTCTCTCTCTCTCTCTCTCTCTCTCTCTCTCTCTCTCTCTCTCTCTCTCTCTCTCTCACTCTCACTCTCTCTCTCTCTCTCTCTGTTTCTTTATCTATCTATTTATCCATCTATCTGCCTATCTATCTTTCTACCCCCATCTCTCCCTCTCTCTCCCTCTCTGCCTATCTATCTTTATCCCTCTATCTTTCTCTCTCTCTTTCTCTTTTTTTCGAAACACTAACATAGATTCAGATCCCTTTTCAACTTTCGCTGACAACAAACAATACAAACTGAAGGATTTAATTTTATTGAAACAGTCCACTGCCAATTCATATATGTGAGAGGACAGACAGATTTTTATGTTATATAATGTGTTATTGTTTTATATACATCATCGGTTGACAAGTTAGTCTTTCGCAAAAATAGATGGAACGTGAAAATGTTTTTGTGTGTGTGTGTGTTTGTGTGTGTGTGTGTGTGTGTGTGTGTGTGTGTGTGTGTGTGTGTGTGTGTTTGTGTGTGTGTGTGTGTTTGTGTTTGTGTGTGTGTGTGTGTGTGTGTGTGTGTGTGTGTGTTGTGGTGTGTGTGTGTGGTGTGTGTGTGGTGTGTGTGTGTGTGTGTGTGTGTGTGTGTGTGTGTGTTTGTGTGTGCGTGTGTGTATGTGTTTGTGTTTGTGTGTTTGTGTGTGTGTGTGTGTGTGTGTGTGTGTGTGTGTGTGTGTGTGTGTGTGTGTGTGTGTGTGTGTGTGTGTACGTGTGTGTGTGAAAGTAAATGATGTAAAACTGTTGATGATGGTAGTGATGATAACATTAGTAATGAAACTAATAGTCGAAATAATGATAATAGTAATGATGATGAAAATATATATATATATATATATATATATATATATATATATATATATATATATATATATATATTGATAGTGATAATATATTAATAATCTTAACAATGATAATAGCAATAGTAATAATACTAATGACGAAAAGAGTTGATAATGATAATAATCATACTAATGATAATAAGAATGATAATGATAATAACAATAACAACAACAATAACAAAAATGGTGATAATGATAATAACAATAACAAAACAATAACAAAATGGTGATAATGATAATAACAATAACAACAACAATAACAAAAATGGTGATAATGATAATTACAATAACAATAACAATAACAAAAATGGTGATAATGATATACAACAACACAATAACAAAAATGGTTATAATGATAATACAATACAACAAACAATAACAAAAATGGTTATAATGATAATAAAATAACAATAACAATAACAAAAATTGGATAATGATAATAACATAAAACAACAATAACAAAATGGTGATAATGATAATAACAATGAACAACAATAACAAAAATGGTGATAATGATAATAACAATAACAACAACAATAACAAAAAATGGTGATAATGATAATAACAATAACAACAACAATAACAAAAATGGTGATAATGATAATTACAATAAAAGTTACAGACTGTAAACATGAATATTTATATGCACGTAATAATTTTGTTTGCGTATCTATGTACATTCTGATAAACAAAGAAATATCAAAGACTTTTCTATTTTATCACCTCTTTTATATTTTGTTTTGCTGTTCTCTTCCTTTCTTCCTTTCCCATCTCTATTTTATCACGTATTTTTTTTCTCTCTCTGTCTCTTCCTTTCTCATCTCTATTTTATCACGTATTTTTTGTTTTGCTTTGTTGTTTCTCTTTCTTTCTTTCTTTCTCACCTCTATTTTATCACGTATTTTTATGTTTTTTTTTTTTTCTTTTTTCTTCCTTTCTCACCTCTATTTATCACGTCTTTTTCTGTTTTTTGTTTTTCTCTGTCTTTCTTCCTTTCTCACCTCTATTTTATCACGTATTTTTATGTTTTGTTTGTTTGCTTTTTCTTTCTTTCTTCCTTTCTCGCCTCTATTCACGTCTTTTCTGTTTTTTGTTTTGCTTTTCTCTTTCTTTCTTTCTTTCTCACCTCTATTTTATCACGTATTTTTGTTTTGTTTTGCTTTTCTCTTCCTTTCTTCCTTTCTCACCTCTATTAATCACGTCTTTTTTCTGTTTTTGTTTTGCTTTTCTTTCTTTCTTTCTTTCTCTGTATTTTATCACGAATTTATGTTTTGTTTTGCTTTTCTCTTCCTTTCTTCCTTTTCACCTCTATTAATCACGTCTTTTTCTGTTTTGTTTTGCTTTTTTCTTTCTATCTTTCTCCCTCTATTTATATTGCGTATTTTTATGTTTTTTGTTTTTCTATTCTTTCTTCCTTTCTCATCTCTATTTTATCACGTCTTTTTGTTTTGCTTTTGTCTTCCTTTCTTCCTTTCTCATCTCTATTTTCACCTCTTTTTTTATTTGTTTTGCTTTTCTCTTTCTTTCTTCCTTTCTCACCTCTATTTTATCACGTATTTTTGTTTTGTTTTGATTTTCTTCCTTCTTCCTTTCTCACCTCTATTTTATCACGTATTTTTATGTTTTGTTTGCTTTTCTCTTCCTTTCTTCCTTTCTCACCTCTATTGATCACGTCTTTTTCTGTTTTGTTTTGCTTTTCTTTCTTTCTTTCTTTCTCACCTCTATTTTATTACGTATTTTTATGTTTTTTGTTTTTCTATTCTTTCTTCCTTTCTCTCCTCTATTAATCACGTGTTTTATGTTTTGTTTTGTTTTTCTTTTTTCTTCCTTTCTCATCTCTATTTTATCACGTCTTTTTCTGTTTTGTTTTATTTCTCTCTTCCTTTCTTCCTTTTTCACCTCTATTTTATCACCTCTTTTTCACACCAGCTGCTCTCTATCTGGCTCCCCCCCCCCTTTATTTTCTTATGAACAACATTGCCAGTGTTATCACGTTCATTCCTTAGAAGTTTGTTTGTTAATAAGATAGGTGTGCTTGTGTGTAGTAAAATAGATAGATAGATAGATAGATAGATAGATAGATAGATATAGATAGATAGATGTATGCAAATGATTTCTTTTCCTTTCTTTTCTTTTCTTTTACTTTATTTCTTTCTCTCTCTCTCTCTCTCTTTTAGGGGGGTGTTATATGTGCGGGTGTACCTGTATGTGTATTTGTACATATCTGCTTATCTGTGTGAGTGTGTGTGTTTGTTTGTGATTGTGTGTATGTATATGTGTATGTGTGTGCGTAACATAACATAACCTGATCCACACACACACACACACACACACACACACGCACGCACGCACGCACACACACACACACACACACACACACACACACACACACACACACACACACACGCACGCACACACACACACACACACACACACCACACACACACACACACACACACACACACACACACATATACATACCCACAAACATATATTATATATATATATATAGATAGATAGATAGATAGATAGATAGATAGATAGATAGATAGATAGATAGATAGATAGATAGATAGATATATAGATAGATAGATAGATCCGCACACTGCTCACTCCACGAAGCAGTGATGAGTCTGCGATTTCTATTTTCTGCAGGCTGTCCACTTGTAATTTACCGCCTGTAGTTAATGGATAAGATCAACACAGATATAATATATTAGGAAAGTAGGAAAATTTGCACACCAGCTGTTACTGATGACAAGTACGACCGTATATCAAGGTACAGGTGTTGAACTTTGACAACAGTATACATATACACTGCCTGTGTTGTTGTTTTTCTTGGTATTGAATAGTTAAGTGCAATTAAATTAATGCAATTTGTGATTTATGCAGTGTCTGTTGGTGTTATTTCTCCGAATTCCAAGTTTTTTTTTAATCATAAAGTTTAATCAAAAGATGTTGATGGAGTAGAAATAATGATAATAAAGATAAACGATACTGATAATGTATACATAAAAAAAAAACTGCGAAACTTTAATTTAGAAGAAGAAAAGAGAAGAAAAGAAACGAATAACAGGAGAAGAAACACAACATTGGCACACTCTGACTCACCGAAACGCATTTGGTAACCCCATTACTGTCTCTCCCCCCCCTCCCCCTCCCTCCCTCCCCCTCCCCCAACCCCCATTATTAACCCAAACAGCTTTTCTTTCAATAATCATGGACGACACCTCTTCCTGCATTGGCCAACCTATCGAGAAAAGGAGGGTAAAGTTGTCACAGGCGAGTCCTACG
>NW_020870319.1:72492-82492 GCF_003789085.1 Penaeus vannamei
TCAAATCCTAACTGGGTATATTCCATCGCCAGAAGATACATGGGTAAAATGGTGATTAATTTATGCACTTGGCATGTTCTGGAGTGTCCCGGAAAAAATCTGTTTTTCATATATTCATCATTACATGCGGATTTCCGATTAAAAGGAATATGTGTGTGTATGTATGTATGTATGTATGTTCATATATATATATATATATATATATATATATATATATATATATATATATATATATATCACGCTAACCCAAATAAGAGAGGAAATAAATGAATATAGGAAACTTCTCTGGATTCATCGAAAAGCTTTTAACTAATACCAGCAGTAAGAAGTAGAGGAAGTCCATCGTATACTCAAAAGATGTATACGAAGACTTGTCAGCAACCACCAAGCTCCATACAGAAACATATAAAATACCAATTAAAAAGGTGTTAGGCAAGGCGACACCATCTCACCAAAACTTGACAGCTTGCCTTGGAGAAATATTCAAGAAACTAGAATGGAAAGGGAAGGATAGGAGACGAAGACCTAAATAGTCTAAGATTTGTTGACGATATTGTTCTCATTAGCGAGTCAGCAAATGAGTTGCAACAACTGATAAACGATCTGAATAGAGAAAGTTTGAGAGTTGGATTCCAGATGAACAGATATATGTACAAGGCGAAGTGCCAGAGGTAGTGGACGAGTATATATATATCTAGGGCAACTCATACAGACAAACACATCTAACGAAGAGGAAATAAAGCGACGCATCAGTCTAGGCTGGAGCGCCTTCGGCAGACACCGTAGCATACTAAGAGGTTCCTTGCCATTATGTTTAAAGAGGAAAGTCTTTAACCAATGTGTCCTCCGGGTTATGACATGTGGATCAGAGACATGGACTAGGACCACATTACTAGAGAGGAAACTAGTAAGTGTCCAAGGAGGAATGGGAAAGTTGGTGCTGGGAATTAGACCAACAGATCTAATGAGGGGACATGGATCAGGGAGCAGACCAAGGTGGAGGATATACTTGGCAGCATTAAAGAGAAGAAATGTCAATAGATACGTCATATATGCAGGAGACAGGACGACAAATGGACGAAAAAAGTAACAGACTGGGATATAGATCATGTAAGAAGGCCAAGGCTAGACGAGTGATAAGATGGCGAAAAAATGACGAACTTGGTGCCAAGACTGGAAACAAAAAACGCAAGACAGGAACAACTGCAAACTAGAGATGTATTGATTTCAGTCAGTTCTTGAAACTACTGGCATAAAGAATCTACAGCAACTTCGATGGTGAAGATGATGGCTCACACACATACAAGCGTGTAATGCGAGTTTGTGTGTGTGTTGAATCCTTTTTCTCTCTCTCTCTCTTTTTTTTTTTATCCCTCATGAAGAGCAGATGCGGCTTCCACATTTAACTCTCCGACAGACAGAGCTCCCCAAGCCATTTCGGCGAGACAGCTTGAACTCATTCTCCGATCCGCTGCCAAGGAGATCGAGAAGCCGCAATGCACCTTTGTTTGCTCGGCTGAGGACGCGGCGTCGCTCGAGTGGTATCGTCTGGATCCGTGCGCGGAATCGGTAAGAGCGATAGTGGCTTTCTAAACAGGGGCGTCGTTTGGGGGGCGCGGGGGGGGGATCTAAGGGGAATATTCCCCCCCCTACCAACTACCACAAGGGCATACTAACTACGATCTTTTTGCGCAAAATTACACCTTCAGAGCTTAAGAATGTCCTGGAAGTTCCTCTTTTCTAACTTTTTCCGAAGAGGGATGAGTGGGGGTGGCGGCCCTGGAACTATTTTATGTTCATTTCTACCCCAAAGCTTGCCTCCCACCCTAAAGAAAATTGAAATAAATTGCCCTATATTATATCTTCTAAAGCTAGCTATTGCTTATAGCTATATATATGTCAAAATGCAAATAATATGCATATATTACATGAATACATATATATATACATATATAATATATAATAAATATATATATATATATAATAATTATATAGTGTGTGTGTGTGTGGTGTTTGTATGTGTTGTGTGTGTGATGCTGTGTGTGTAAGGTATTATGTTGTATAATATTAACATAATATATACATATACATTATAATTCCGCCACACACATCATATGACGATGTGTGTATGGGACCCCCGGGGGTAAATTTACCTGTAATTTCATAATAATTAAATACTAGTAGCGTGTTTTATTCCCCACTTTTCCCTTACCCTTTATATCATATCACTTAATCCTACTTACTCTATCTCTCTCTCTCTGTCTATCTCACGAGATCATATCTCTCTCTCACTATCTCTCTATCTTCTCTCTATCTATCTCTCTCTCCTCTTGAATCCCCATTACGCTCTACCTCAAAATAACCTGCGGAGCCAACAGAGCGAATGTGCTTACAACCCCGACCATAATCACACAAGGAGATGCCGAGCTTGAATAGAAGACCCGCTTACATCATAAACGCAATTATATTTTTTTCTTTTCCGTATCTGAGCCTGTCAGTCTGAGGCAAGTCGCCCACGTATACTCAATGCACTCGGGGCCCATTATGAACCCGATATCATGTAAACATTTTGAAGCAAAAGCAATTACCCACTGTCGTAAAAAGAAAAGAAAAAAAACGCCGTCCATCAGGGCTCTTTCGGTGCGTTGTTTACAAACACTGATACGACTGGCTGAGGTACGATAATTTCGGTTTTGCGGAAACGGCCTTGCGGGGATTCTCTCTTTAGGATATTCTAGAACGTCGCTGGTGAATAATAGATAAGATAAATAAATAATATAAAATAAAAACACATCAGAGGTTATTCGAAGGACCCATTAGTCTGCGCGGTTGGAAAAACAGACGTTGCTGATTGGTCGGTTGGGGGGAGAGCTGTTGACGACGTGGGCCGCCAGATCCGCTTTGATTGGGCGTGGCGCTGGAGTGACGTCAGAGTTGCGTGACGTCACGGGGAAGGGACGCTGGGGACAATGACGTATGTTTTGCCGAGGTTCGTGACGTCAGGGCCATTAAATCCCCGTCGGCGGAAGGATGTGAAACAGGAAGCAGGATGATGACGTCATTTCGGAGTCCTTCGCGGGATGAAGTTCGTAATTAGAACGATATTCAGAAATAAATGAATAAATAAATTCGCGAAACTTGTGCAGATCAAACACCATTGTGAAGTGGGTTGGCACGTATAAATAAATCCTGGAATTAATCGAGATAAAAATAAATGAAAATATAACAAAATAACCAGTGATGATAAAAAAATAATGGTTGAAAACAGACTATTGTAGTCTGTGTACTAATCATTTTTAAAAATTCCTTTGTGTATAAAGTTATAGAGAATATAGATAACGTCAAGATTAATGATAACAATATTGATAATGATAAAAAAAAAAGATTAATGGTGATAACAGCAGCACCATCTGCAGCAGCAACAACAATAACAACAACAATAACAATAATTGATAGTAATGATACAAACAGTAGTAAAGATTATATGATAATTATGATGATGATGATAATAATAATAACAACAATGACAACATAAGACAATAAGAATAGGAATGATTAAGATAATGATATTAACGAAAACAACAACAATAAGAACAAGAATAATGATGGTAAAGATAATGATAACAACGATAATAACAATAACAATGAATAATGATAATGATAAAGTCTTTCTATCATCAGTATCCTTGTTTTATAATGAATATTAAACATACAATCATCTAATCCAAACTATCAAAATATATCATATCTACGAGCTATTACACAACTCAATTACCATACTACACTAATTAGTATTAACTATCGATCATAGTAAATCTATGCATTATTATCACCACGATACTATAACTTACATCACTATCCCATCATTTCACATCCATTGATCTATTACACAACCACGTATTAAAGGATGACTATTATTACTGCCATTATTGTTATCTGAGATTAGTGATAATAATTATATTACTATTATTGTGTATTGATTTAATCTATATTATTATATATCATAATATTATCATATTATCATCATTTCATCATCATCTTAACATCATTACTAAACTAACTATCATTATCTAATCCCTTAATTATTAACCATTTACCAACTATATATATATATAACCTAATTATCTAATATTATATACTCTATATATCATTATTATTGTGATTTATACATTTATATAATCTATTATACAGTACTATTAACGATTACAATTAGGGCCCCGTACTCACCCCCCCTATACCCACAATCATCATTACAAGATAATCTAAAACCGGAGGGTAATGACTAAAAAAAACAAAAGTATTCAACAATATTAGTGTTAGTTCCTCTGAGTTTCAGAGTGTGGTGTGTTTAGGCCAGCGCTGTGCTAAGTATGGTCGGCTTTGGTATGTGCTTAGTAGCTAAGTGACGTCGAGTGTGTCAAGATATTTAGAGGGAGACATCACTGAAGCATTCAATGGAGGTATATTTCTCATTTCACTTTACTCTCATATCTCTTTTCTCTTTGTTTCTCTTTTCCTAATCTTAGACTTCTCATTTCCTTTTTGTTTTTCTTCTTTCACTATTATATACTTTTCTTTTATTCATCCATTTCTTTCTTATATTATATACTTCTTTCTTGTTACTACTTTCTCTTATCTATCATTCTGAGTATTTCTCTCTATCTTCCATCTCCATTTCTTCACTCTATATCTTCTACAATCTCTATCTCTATTAATAATATCTCCTATCTATCTCTGATAATCTTCTCTCTCAATTACCCATCCATTTCCTCTCTCATCTCCTCTCTCTTTACTATTCACTACTATATCATCTTCATCTCTTCTCATCTCCTCTCTCTCACTACTATCTCTATTCTATCTCTATACTCTTATCATCATCCTCGTCTCTCTCTATCTCTCGTACTGATCTATCTCAGTCGATAGATAGATAGGATAGACTAGATTGAGGTAATAGATTAGATAAGACTAGATAGAACTAGATAGAGCTATAGTATAGTCACGATGAGATAGATAGCTATAATATTGATATAAAAGATGATATAGTATAGTAATTATAACCATACTATATGTATGTGGGCTGGCTTCGCGCGGCTCTCTCTCTGCTCAGAGCCAACTCTGCACGCGGGCTCATTACACCCCTGACCCTACGATTCTTTCTTGGGCTCCCCACCCCCACCGCCCTCCCCGCACTCTCCTTTCTCCATATACTCAAGGCCTCTATTATCACCTCTCCCAACTTCCTCCTCTGAGAGGGCCTTTCTTCTCCCCCGTTCCCCCTCGGGTCCTTCCCCTCCCCTCCCCCTCCCCCTCCCCCTCCCCTCCCTCTCCCCCTCCCTCCCTCCCCTCCCCTCCGCGCGCGCGGCCCCCTCCCCCCTCCCCTCCCCTCCCCTCCCCCCTACCCTACCCCCTCCCCCCCCTCCCCACTCCCGCTCCCCCTCCCTCCCCCTTTCCCCCCCCCTCCCCTACCCCTCCCCTTCCCCCTTCCCCTAACCCTTCTCGCGACTTTCAAACCTGTGGTTGAAGGTTCAAGTGGAGAAGGCGCAAGAGGAAATTTTGGTTTTTTGCGAAAAATGCAAGAAATGGGTTTTGAGGATTTTTTAGTATGTTACTATTTTTTTTTTTTTTTTTTTTTTTTGTCTAGGATGTATTATTTTTATTTTATTGGGATCATTATTTTTTTTAGTTTGTATTTGTATGTGTGTGTGTCCTTTTTCTTCGCAGTCACACTTTACCTGTCCTTTGTTTTTTTTGTTTTTTGTTAATGTTTGTGTTTATTTTGCGCGCCTCCTTATCCTTCCCTTCTGTTTTCTCTTCTTTCCTGCTCATATGTTTTAATTCTCTGTTCCTCTTACCTTCCATCTCTCCTCACCTATTAATTTCTTACTCCCCTTATCTCACCTCTGGGCGCCACGATTTCTCCTCTCCCTTGGTCTTTCTCCTTTCTCTTCCTCACTTTTTCTCTTCTTCTCTTCTCTCCTCTCTCTTCTCTCTGGTCCGACTTTCCTGGCTCTTCTCTTCTCCTCTCTCCATCTCTCCCTCTCTCTCTCCTCTCTCATCTCGTGCCATTCTCCTCTCTCTCTCTCCTCTCCTATCCCTCCCTCACATTTTTCCACGAACTCCCTATTCACTCTCAAAATTCTCTGGGTCCCTTTTCCCATTTTTATATCCCCTTCTCTCCCTCTTCCAACATTCCCTCTCACCCTCCCTCACCACTCCCCCCCCTCCCTACCACCTTCCAACTCCCTCCCCCTTAACAACCCCCACTCCACCCCAACGACCTCATCACCAAACTATATTCTCACTTGCATCCAGACTGACCACAACCCTCCCCCCCCTCCCTATCCAGCCCCGCTAACCCGTGCAAGGCAAGAAACAAGAATAAAATACCAGATATATAGATAATCAGAGATTTTATAATTATGATTGTAGTGTAAAACAAGTAGTGGCAATGAGAAAAGGGGGGATGATCATCATCAATGATAATGATAGATGAATTAGTAATAATATGAATTACGAAATAACAATCAGTAATATAAGATGGATATAAATTAAGATGGTGATAATGGTCAATGAAAATCATAAATAATAATGAATTCACTAATGATGAGCGTGGATCCACCACATGAGATGACAGTAAGATAATTACTAGATGATAATGACAAAATGAAAAAATAGGCAATAAAATAATAATCATGATAATAACGCAATGATGATAAGACACTGAGTATAATAATATGCATAAATATATGATGATAAAAAAGTGACTGCATGTAAACAATCATTAATCAAAAACAACGATAAACAATATATAATATAGTAACAGTGATACATGATAAGATCAAAATGATCAATAATGAGATATGAAGAAAGAAGAACAGCACAAAACAATAATAATACAGCCACATAATTATAACACGATAACAAGGATATGAACAATAAAAAAAAGCAAATGAAAGTGACAGGCAACAATAAAGTAGAGAAAATCTAGTAAGGAAAACTGGGAAAACGAAGGGATAAAACACAAAAGCGCACAGAGAGGAAGGAAGAGGAGAAGAGAGAAAGAAGAGAGAAAAGAGAGAGAGAGGAGAGATAGAGCAGAGAAAGAAAGAGAGGAAGAAGGAAAGAAGAGAAAGAGAGGAAAGAAGAAGGAGAAGGAACAGACCGAGAGAAGAGAGCAGAACACCCATATGTATGATGATTAGAGAGAAGAACTTCAGACACGAGAGAGAGAGAAAGCTAAGTCAAGAAAGAAGTAGAGAGAAAGAAACGCAGAGATTAAGAGAAGAGAGAGAAGGGTATGAAACGATAAGTAAGCGAAGGGAGACTGTTAAGAAAAGCAAAGCACGAATAAAAATATTATTTTCCACGTATAAGAAATGGTACCAGCGATTGCCATGGTATACGTAAATTATAAGGATGAGGTAATAAAGGTGCGGGAGAATAGAGGTACAGCAAGTCACGACGAGAAATAGGTCACGAAAGTTCAAGGAATCGCTGAACCACAATAGAAGAAGAAATATATTGCATCAAGGCAGAGACGGCCAAGGCACACTGCTGTATAACGAACAAATGTACGAACTTTCGGGTAATGAGTACCGGTAGAAATGAAAGAAAGGTACGGAAATATGAAGAATTAAAGTACTAACACGTGAAGAATAGAGGGATCAGGACATGAAGAGTAAAGGTACCATTATATGAAGAATAGGGGTACCATAAGAATAGAACAAAGGTACCAATACAATGACACAGAAGAACAAAGGTACCAAGACATGAAGAATAATGAGGGACCGAAGAACATAAGAATAAAGGTACCATTTTAGGAAGAAAAAGATGGCATAAAGAAAAACAAGAGGTTACCAAGAACATAGAGGTACCATAAAGAAACAACAGGTACCAAGACATTAAAGATCAAAAGGTACCGAAAAGTAAAAACCATGCTAAACAAACGTACAATATACACAGAACAAATGATAAAGGTACCAGGACATGAAGAACAAACTTACCAGGACACGAAGAAAAAAAAGGGTACCAGTATACACAGAACAAAGGTACCAAAACATGAATAAAAGGTACTAGAACATAAACAACAAAGACTCCACGACACAAGGAACGACCATACCAGGATACACAGAACCAGGGACGTGAGGATAGTTGTGAGGAGTGGGGGGAGGAGGTAAGAAGGAGGGAGAGGGAGGGAAGGGGAAGGGGGGCAGAGAAAAGGGCGTTTCAAGAGTGGGAAGGATCCAGAAGGCCATAAGCAGTCAACCTCAGGGCATCGTAATAAATGGTCATCATGAGAAGTAAAGGAAGGAGGATAGAAGGTCATGCGACGATAAGGACAATTCCTTGCGAGTGGTCATGCGAATGGTAAGGGAGGCTAGAGAGTCCTGCAAGACCAACTTACGGCAAGTGGTCACAGGAGTGGCAGGAAGGTCAGGCAGTCACCTACGTAAGTGGTTCATGAGAGTGAAAGGACGATCGTAAGAGCAGGCAAGTCACTACGGCCATCCTTTTTAATTACCATGAAGGAAAGTCAGAAGGTCAGGTAGCCAGCCAACCCAAGTGGTCATGGAGTGGAAGGAGAGTCATGCAGGTCACTTCGCAAGTGTCATGGAGTCTGGACAGGAAGTTTGTAAGTGGTCATAAAAGGGAAGGGCAGGTTGTAAGTGGTCATGGGAGGGTGGGGTTGTAAGTGGCCTGATAAGAAAGAAGTGTTGGTAAGTGGTCGAAAAGAAAGTTGTAAATGGCCATGAAAAAGGGAAGTGGTCCAGGGAAGTGTCCTTGAAGGTTGTAAATGGCCATGAGAAGGAAGGAAGGTTGTAAGTGGCCATGAAAAAGGAAGAAAGGTTGTAAAATGGCCATGAAAAGGAAGGCTTGTAAGTGGCCATAAAAAAGGAAAATCTTAACGTGCCATGAAAAGGAAGGAAGGTTATAAGTAGTCATGAAAAAAAGGAAGGAAGGCTGTAAATGGCCATGAGAGAGGGAGGGAGGTCGTAAGGTCATGCAGCCGCCGTTGACCATCGCAGTGAACGGTCATGAGGCCAGTTAACGCGACCTTTAACGCACTATTTCCGGTGGCTGTCATGGCGTGGCGTCGGTCCTGTGGTGTGTCGTGCGTTCGTCCGTGTGCGCTCTGAGGCTTTGGTTTTATTTTTCGTTTTTCTTTTGTTTTTGGGAGTTTTTGTTTGATTGTGTTCATTGTTGGCGTTTCTCTCGTCTTCGTTTGCTTTTTTTGTGTGTGTTTTTCTTTCGCTTACTTGTTTTTTTTCTGTTTATTTATCAATTTATTATATTTTGCGTTTTTTTCTTTCTCCTTGACTTGCTCCTCCTTTACATCTGTCTCCATTTCCATTTCTCTCTCTCTTCACTCGTCTCTCTTCTCCTCTCTCTGGCCTCTCTCATCTCTTCTCTCCATTCTCTCTTCTCTCTCTCTCTCCTCTCTCTCTCTCATCTTCTCTCTCTCATCCTCCTCTCTCTCCTCTCTCTCTCTCTCTCTCTTCTCTCTTATCTCCTCTCTTCTTCTCTCTCTCTCCGCCGCGCTTCTCTCTTCTTCACGCTCGAGTCGAGGTCTCTCTCTCTTCATCTCTCTCTCTCTCTCTCTCTCTCTCTCTCTCTCTCTCTCTCTCATCTCTCACTCTTCTCTCCTCTTCCTATCCTCCTCTCCCCTCCTCGCCCTCTTCTCCTCTCTCCTCTCTCGTCTCTCTCTCCTTTCTATCAAATTTCTCTTTTTGAATTCCTTGTGGTTTTATTTGATCACATCCATCCTCCTCGTGAAAAATATCAATATCATCTTAAGAATTCTAGATAATCATTCCAGCCAATAAATCAACAATTTTTGCAGAATCACAAAGACTTAAACGACCTAAAACGTATTCAGATAACTGCGTCTCTCCAGCATAGCCGATTAACCGAGGTAAACACGGGGAAACGATGATAAACCGATATGAAATGAAAGGTCAGACAAAAGAACAAAGACCAACGGTTAATAAACCTCTTTCTC
>NW_020870319.1:87492-94992 GCF_003789085.1 Penaeus vannamei
GTTCTTTAGGACTTACCCAAACACAAGTTGCAACATGGAAATGAGTGATGTACATTATCAAAACTTCAAATCACATCAAATGTACACACGTACATACAGTATTTAATACTTTTTGGTTTCACAGAAAGTCGATAATTATTGTACAGAATACAATGCAGGTGGATGACATAATAAGTGTACAGGAATTATTACCCGTGTATTGGTAGTGCTCTCTCTATGCGTGGACAACGTTATTTACTGCCTCTCTGGAAGTATTTTCATCCCTACGTATAAATGCAAACTTACATTCCTTATCATTAATGCATTACACTGGTAAAATCATTCCTGTTTAAGCTTTCTATATGGCTGGTATCCTATTAGGAAGTGAAATACGTTCTCGATATGTCCACTGTTACAGTATGAACATTCGTTCCTGAGTGGCTAAGAGAGAGAGAGAGGAGAGAGAGAGAGAGAGAGAGAGAGAGAGAGAGAGAGAGAGAGAGAGAGAGAGAGAGAGAGAGAGAGAGAGAGAGAGAGAGAGAGAGAGAGAGAGAGAGAGAGAGAGAGAGAAGAGAGAGAGAGAGAGAGAGAGAGAGAGAGAGAGAGAGATAGCGAGAGAGAGAGAGAGAGAGTCAAACAGACAGACAGAGAGACAGAAAGAGCAAGAGAGAGAGAGAGAGAGAGAGAGAGAGAGAGAGAGAGAGAGAGAAGGGAACAGAGGATAAAAAATAATAATAATGATAAAAGAAATAGAGAGAGAGACCATGATTCTGTTTATATAGAGAACTATTATGCCTGAAGAGCTGTGTGTCATTGTGCTTGTATTATTCACATATCATAAATCATATAAAAAACACCACTATCTATAATAATATAATAAATAAGTGCTATGTCCTCTATTGCAATATATGTAACCTGAATTTTATTTTATTTATCTATTTATTTATTTATTTATCTAATCTATTATTTTTTTTTTTTTTTTTTTTTTTTTTTTTTTTTTTTTTTTTAATCAGAAGCACTAGTTCTGACTTCTACCAATACACAACAACATCCACAGAATGAAGATGTTGAGAGCGAGTTGCCTTGTCCTTCTGCAAACTGTTCATTTTCCAATTCCAGTTGATTATTAGGCGACTGGTAATTTGGCCATTTCCGAGGCCCACTGCTAGTTGAGGACGCCGTTGCTCGAGGAGGACCTTAAACATCCTTTCCTGGAGCTGGTGTTGGAGGACCACCTCCTGCTGTATCGTGGACACCGGTTGCTTCATCTGCTGGAGGAGCGCTTGTTGCAGATCCTTCCTTTCTCTGTTGGACTCTTGCTTGTCCTTCTGCTGTGAGGGTTGGGTTGGAGTTGGAGCTGGGGCTGGTGTTGCAACTGGTGCTGGTGTTGAAGCTGGTGTTTTGATGGTGTTGAGCGCTGGTGTTGAGAGTTGATGGGTTCTCTCCTGTTGGCGCTGGTGTTGAAAGTTGAGAGTTGATGGGACTTCTTTACTCCTGTTGGCGCTGGTATTGAAGGCTAGTTTGGGAGTTGGATGGGACTTCTACTCCTCGTTGGCGCTGGTGTTGAGAGTAGATGGGTCTTCTACTCCTGTTGGCGCTGGTATTGGAGCTGGTGTTGATGGGACTTCTACTCCTGCTGGTGCACTGGGCGGTGCCAGGGCTTTCCTTACTCCTCTGTGGATGTGGGAATTCCCCGTATCGTCAAGGAAAGGGGCTGGGAGCGATTTCTTAAGGGGGTGGGGGAGGCCTGCTCTTTGGCTTTTTTTCTTTTCTTATCTGTCTTTTCTCTTTTTTTTTTTTTTTTCTTTTTTCTTTTTTTTTTCTTTCTTTCTTTTTTCTTTCTTTCTTTCTTTGCTTTCTTTCTTTCCTTCTTTCTTCTTTTTCTTCTTTTTTCTTTCTTTCTTTTTCTTTTTTTTTTTCTTTCTTTTACCTTTTCTTCTTTTCTTTTTTTCTTTTTCTTCTTTCTTTTTTTTTTTCTTGTTTTTTCTTTTTTTCTTCTTTCTTTTCTTTTTTCTTTCCCTTTGTTCCTTCTTTCTTTCTCCTTCTTTTCTTTCTTTCTTTTTCTTTCTTTTTTTCTTTCTTTCCTTTTTCTTTCTTTTTTTCTTTCTTTCTTTCTTTTTCTTTTCTTTCTTTTCCTCCCTTTTTTTCCTTCTTTCTTCTTTCTTTTCTTTCTTTCTTTCTTAATCATTTGGAATAATAAGCGATACTAATGGAATTTTTAAACTAACCTCTTAAAGGTAGTTTATGCATTTAACGAACATTTTTGCTTTCAATCTTTTCGCCCTCATGACCTCTCATAAAGGGAGAGACAGTGTTGAACATCGAGACGTGTCACGTTGGTCATGCACGTGCGCCCTATCCCATCTTAAACAATTTTAAGCAAAAAAAAAGGGGGTTAGGGATTCGAGGGGCGGACACCTCAAGGGAGATATCCATTCAATCATTTCTATTACCCTCGCCCCTCCCCCCCTGCCCACTCCACCCCACCCCCATCCACCCATGACCCCACCCCCCAACCATCCCCCATGACCTGCTTTCCGCTTATGTTATGATGATTCTCTGGGTCATTATTTCCTTTACTCTCTTTCTCCTTTACTTTACTTTAGTGTCATCTCTCCTGTTTCGATTCGCTTTCCCTAAAAATCCTTGTTTTTTGTTGTTGTTGTTGTTGTTTTGAGACATCGTCAACTACACCGATAGTAGTTATTTGGTAAAAAAAAAAAAAAAAAATTGCAACTTATGCAAACATTTGTTTCTCCCAATCTTCATCTCTAACGATCCCTGAGGAGAGAGAGAGAGAGAGAGAGAGAGAGAGAGAGAGAGAGAGAGAGAGAGAGAGAGAGAGAGAGAGAGAGAGAGACAGACAGACAGACAGACAAGACAAGCAGACACTCCTCAAAACCACCCTCCCTCTCCTCCACTCCTCCCCACACACCCCGTTTAGCGCAGCACTCCTCCACCTCTCCCCTCTTCCTTCACCTCCGCTTCCTGAACACAGACCAAATCACACAGGTCTAACCACGACCCCCCTCCCCTCCCCTCCCGCCCCCTTCCCCCCGGTCATTCCGGTCTCCAACAATAACACGGAAGATACAGCTCGTAATTATAAACAATCCATTTAATGCTGTTTACCCGTTGTTCTCCCGTTGCCTCGTCCGTTAGATGGAGCACGTTAGTGTTTCCTTGCTTTCTTTGGTTGTCCTGTTTATTCCTGTTAAAATGTGGACGTGAGATTTTTTTCTTTCTTTCTTTTTTCTTGCTTTTTTTCTTCTCATGTTCTATGTCGGTGTTTGTCCAAATATTTTCACACTACTGTTCTCTTTACTACTTTCTTGTACTGTTACGTCCCCCCCCCCCACCGACCACCTATGGCTAAACACTGTTTTACTTGCAAATAATATACTAATTTTGAAAAAGATTGCAATGCAGGAGTGTTGGTCAATAAAATCGAATTTAATATACACGAATAAAAAGATGAATTTGGTAACAAAATGCTTGAAAAATACTTACAGAGGCGAGTGAATTAATGTTGATGTTTTGTTACTCGTGATTTTATTCTTTTTTTTCTCTTTTCTGTTTATGTATGTCAAGGTTCTTTTTCTTTTCTTTCCAAATTCTTTCTGTTCTCCTTTTGTCCGTTCTCTGTTTCTTGTTTCTTTGTTTTTCTGTTTTGATTTGTCTGTCCTGCCTCTATCTGTCTCCTCTCCTCTCTTCTCTCTCTCTCTCTCTCATCTCTCTTCTTCTCCTCTCTTCTCTCTCTCTCTCTCGTCTCTCTCTCTCTCTCTCTCTCTCTCCCTCTCCTCCCACTCCTCCTCTCATCAGGGCCAACTATTTTCCCTTTCTCCCTCTCCTCACTCCCCCTCTCTCCTCCCTCTCTCCTCTCCTCCCTTCTCCCTTCCTCCCTCCATCCTCCCTCTCGCTCTTCCTTCCTCTCATAGGCCTACTCTTTTTCCTCTTTTTCCTTCCTCTCTCGGCTCTCACTTCTTCGCTCTCATAGGGCCTAATACGCCCCTTCCTCTTCCTCCCGCTCTCCCTCTTCCTCTCTCTTCTCCCTTCCTCCCTCTCTCCCTCCTCCTTTCTCTCTCCTCTCTTCCTCCCCTCTCCCTCCTCCTCTCCCTCTCCTTCTTCCTCCTGTAGGGCCGCAATTCGCCCCTCCTCTTCTCCCCTCTCCTCTCTCTTTCTCTCACTCTTCTCCCTCTCTCCCTTCTACTCTTCCTCCCTCTCTCACTTCTCTCCTCCTCTTCCCTCTCCTTCCTCCCTCTCTAGGGCCTTAATTCCTCCTCTCCTCTTCCTCCCTCTCTCCTCCCTCCTCCTCTTTCCTCTCCTCCTCTCTTCTCCCTCCCTCTCCCTCCTCCCTCCCTCTCTCCCCTCCTCCTCTCCCTCTCCCTCTCTTTCTCCTCTCCTCCTCCTCTCCGCCCTTCCTCTCCCTCCTCTCTCCCCTCCTCTCCCTCTCTCCTCCTCCTCTTCCTCCCTCTCCTCCCCTCTCTCCTTTCCTCTCTCTCACTCCTCCTCCTCCTCTCCTCTCCTCCTCTCTCCCTCCTCTTCGCTCCCTCCTCTCCCTCCCTCTCTTCCTTCCCCTCTCCCTCCTCTCCTTCTCCCTCCTCTCCCCCAATTCCCCCTTCCTCTTCTTCCCTCTCCTCCCTCCTCTCTCCTCCTCTCCCTCCCTTCCTCCTCTCCCCCTTTTCACATGGCCTCTCCCTCTCCTTCTTCCTCCTGTAGGGCCCAATTCGCCCCTTCCTCTTCCTCCTTCTCTCCCCTCTCCCTCTCCCTCTCTCCCTCCTCCTCTCCTCCTCCTCCTTCTCCTTCTTCCCTCTCTCCCTCTCTCCCCTCTCTCCCTCCCTCTCTCCTCCTCCTCTCCCTCCCTCTCTCCCTCCTCCTCTCCCTCCTCCTCTCCCTCCCTCTCTCCCTCCCTCTCTCCCTCCTCCTCTCCCTCCGGCATTCATCATAAGACAAAAACTTAATTAAAGATACGTCAGCCTCTCTGTAGGTCGACGGTCCACGCCATGTTGGGTCGAAATGAAGGTTTTCTCTCTCCCTATGTGGCTCTGCTGACCCATTTCTCTCTCTATATATTTTTTTTTTTCTCTCTCTGGGTTTTCTGCGTTTAGTTTGGGTGTCTGTTGTTTGGGTTATCTTTCTTTTTTTTATTTTATTTTTTATTTTTTTTCTTTTTTTTGCTTTCTATTTGTTTTTTGTTTTTTTGTTTTTTTTTTCGACTTTTTTATCTGTGTATTTGTATGTTTGTATCCGCTCACTGTCTCTCTCTCTCTCTCTCTCTCTCTCTCTCTCTCTCTCTCTCTCTCTCTCTCTCTCTCTCTCTCTCTCTCTCTCTCTCTCTCTTCTCTCTCTTCTCTCTCTCTCTCTCTCTCTCTCTCTCTCATTTCTCCTTTATCTCTCCCCTTCTCCTTCTATCCTCATCATCACTGCTATCACCATCAATATCGTTTTATCAAAATCTTATCCTACACATCATTATCCTTATCTTTACTAATTATCATCATCGTCAAAACGCCATTATCATTTTCTTACAATCATCATAAAATTTACCTTATTCCTCTTTCCATATCTTCCTCTTCCCCTTCCTTTTCCCTTCCCACTTCTCTTCTCTTCCTTTCTTTCTCTCCTCTTTCCCACTTCCTTTCTTTCTCTCCTCCTTCCCACTTCCTTTTTTTCTCTCCTCCTTCCCACTTCCTTTCTTTCTCTTCCTTTCCTTTCTTTCTCTCCTCCTTCCCCCACTTTCTTTCTTTCTCTTCCTTCTTCTTTCTTTCTCTTCTTCCCACTTCCTTCCCCTTCCTTTTCTTTCTCTCCTCCTTCCCACTTCTTCTTCTCTCCTCTTTCCACTTCTTTTCTTCCTCTCTCCTTCCACTTCCTTTCTTTCTCTCTCTCCTCCTTCCCACTTCCTTCTCTTCTCTCCTCCTTCCCACTTTCCTTTCTTTCTCCTCCATCCTTCCCACTTCCTTCTTCCTCTCTCTCCTTCCCACTCCTTCTTTCTCTCCTCCTTCCCACTTCCTTTCTTTCTCTCCTCCTTCCCACTTCCTTTCTTCCTCTCCTCCTTCCCACTTTCCATCCACTTCCTTTCTTTCTCTTCCTTCCACTTCCTTTCTTTCTCTCCTCCTTCCCACTTCCTTTCTTTCTCTCCTCCTTCCCACTTCCTTCCCACTTCCTTCTCTCTCTCGAAGACCTTGATTCATTACTCTCATTATATATATTTATACGTCATAAATTATCGTTAGGGTCTTATTTACTAATTAATCTATGCAAACGGGGGAGATTCATGTAGATTTATCAGATGATTTGTGTCGGATCGCGGGAGTGTGATGGTGGGGGGGGGGGGGTAAATAAAAAATAAGTAAATAGATAAATAAAAGGAAAAAAAAAAGTGAAATATTCGTTTACAGAAAAAAAACGAGAAATTAATAGATATGTAAATGATTTTTAAATTTGTAATAAAGAGCAATTATTATGATTAAAAAGAGGTAATAAAGAGCAATTATTTTGATTTTAAAAAATGTAATAAAGAGCAATTATTATGTATTAAAAAATGTAATAAAGAGCAAATTAATTATGATTAAAAATGTAATAAAGAGCAATTATCATATTTGATTACAGAAAAAAACAAGTAAATGAGTAACTAAGATGGAAATAATGAATATTGTAATAAAAAACTGTCATATTCGTTTACAGAAAAACGAGTAAAATTGATGAAAATGAAAATGATTTTTAAAAATGTAATAAAAAGCAATTATCCTATTTAAGTACAGAAAAAAGAACAATTAATAAATAAGGTAAAAATGATAAAGATTGTTATAAAAAACAACTACTGTATTTGGTTAAAAAAAGAAAGAACAAGTACATGAATAAACATGATAGCAATTGTAATAAAAAAACAATTTACACAAAAAAAGTAAATTGACAGATGAGATAAAAATGATGAAAATTGTATTAAAAACAACTATCATATTTAATTATGAAATGAAAATGAATGAATCATATTAAAACAATCCTAAAAAAATGAATTGTAGCATGTAGTTTTCAGTCCAGATTTCATTCTTTCATTTCGGACTGTTTTGTTTTATTCTTTCTCTCTCTCTCTCTCTCTCTCTCTCTCTCTCTCTCTCTCTTCTCTCTCTCTCTCTCTCTCTCTCTCTCTCTCTCTCTCTCTCTCTCTCTCTCTCTCTCTCTGTCGTTTTCTCGTACTTGCTAATTCTCTCTCCTTTTCTCGTATTCTCTCATTTCTTTCGATTTCTCTCGTATTTCTTCATATTATATGAGGCGGAGGAGCAGGACCCACGCGGGGATAAGGGACGAGGGAGAGAGAGAAGAGAGAGAGAGAGAGAGAGAGAGAGAGAGAGAGAGAGAGAGAGAGAGAGAGAGAGAGAGAGAGAGAGAGAGAGAGAGAGAGAGAGAGAGCGAGTGAGTGAGTGAGAAAGAGAGAGAGAGAGAGAGAGAGAGAGAGACAGAGAGAGAGAAACGAGAGAGAGAGAGAGAGTGAATCAAAACCAGAATCAAACGAACCTGTCA
>NW_020870319.1:99992-101036 GCF_003789085.1 Penaeus vannamei
AGATAACTAGAAAGATAGAAAGATAGATAACTAGAAAGAGACAGAGTAGAAAGATAGATAGATAGACTAGACTAAGACTAGAAAGAAAGAGATAGACTAGAAAGATAGATAGCTGACTAGAGAGAATAAGATAGAACTAAAGAGAAAGAAAGATAAATAAAACGAAAGAAAAATAAGAGAGAAAGAAAGGAGACAACAATATCCTAGATAGAGCGTATTGGCAACCCATCACCGACACCTACCTCCAGCATCTCCAGCAAACAACCTCCTTCTGAACCCCTTTTCTCTTTGCAATGACACTCTCCTGCATATGAGTGCGTCTCAATCACCCTTTTCCTTACACACACTTGTCTTAGAGTGTGAAAAGCCTTGCCCTCGGCCGATAGAAGTGCTAACAGGAATCTCAACAGCTCGGCCAGATGGTCCATGTTAACTCGAAGACAAATGGGCTTTTCACCTTAACTTGACTAGCGTGTTGTTGGAGGTATGGTTTGTACCGAGAAAGAAATATTGTACATCTTAGCATTAGAGTATAATTAGTAGCGTTAGTAGTGTAACATATGGTCTGTGTAAATAGTACAAAGGATGATTTAATGACTAATTTATGTTTTGAGATTAAGGAGTAATTGCGGGGTTGTGTGATATATGGACGATATAAAAGGAGGTATGTTTTATTATGTGTATGTATAACGCGTGTGTGTGTGTACGTGTGTGTGTGTGTGTGTGTGTGTGTGTGTGTGTGTGTGTGTGTGTGTGTGTGTGTGTGGTGTGTGTGTGTGGTGTGTGTGCTCGCCCGTGCACACACGCACACACATACAAACACACACGCACATACACACACACACACACACATACACAAACGTATGTGACTATTATACTTAATTGACCATTACTTCCATTATATCGGTAATATATCATACGACATGTGTGTATACTTTCATCATAAAACATTTGTATGAATATGCTTACATACCACACACACACACACACACACACACACACACACACACACACACACACACACACACACACACACACATACAC
>NW_020870319.1:101136-118673 GCF_003789085.1 Penaeus vannamei
TCAAAAGAGACTTCTCATTCCCCTTTCACATTCAGTAATGTATGGAGCCAGACTGATGTGTTTTTGCATCCATTAACCGTCTTATTTTCCCCCAGAATCTTTTAGGTTTTGTACTCAAGCTCTGTTGTTTTTATTAGGTTGTTCCAGTGATTTGTGTATAGGGCTTTACTTTCTTCTTTCAGGTCTTCCTGTATTTCCCTGTATTGGTTTCGTGATGCTGTTGTCCAACCAATATGTTCGACGGCGTTTAAGATATTTTTATATCTCCATTCTAGTAATTTCAGACGATTACTTGTTAATGGGTGTGTGGTAAAGTAGCAAACCTTTTCTTTGGTATGGCTTTATTGCCATTGGTGTACGCGATCCATGCGTCGATTTCGATATACTCTTTGCTGATTACTGTGTTCTCAGCGTCTTCTATGGTCATATGGTCATCTACGTCTTTTTTTGAAAAGTTCCCAGTCTGCCCTTTTTAGAATGAACATTTCTTTTTGCGGGATCATGATGGGTGATGTTGATAAGGTGAAGACTATGGGTAGGTGGTCTGACGTGGTTAGTGGTCCTTGTTGGATAGCATGGTTCATATGGACGTTTTTATTCCCAAGAATAATATCTGGACGACCTTTTCCTCTTGTGCTGACGAAGGTATCGAAGTCCGGGCCAATGTGGGTGATCATATTTTGGTTTATTAAATTTACTAATTCGTCACCCATGAGATTGTTGCTGTTGTGGCCGATCGTTCGGTGTTTGGCGTTTAAGTCAGCAATGATGTATGCGGGGATGTTGGTTCGCATTATTTTCATTATGTCTGGGTAAGGAAATTGTGGGCGTCGGGGCGGCATGTATGCTGTGCCGATTATGAATTTGCCACGATTTGTCTGCAGTTCAACTGCGAGGAAGTCCTCATTGAAGTCGTCTATGATTTTGTGTTTTATATGTCTCTTGATGCATATTGCAACTCCTGCATCGCCTTCGTTTAGTATGTTTCTTTGATAGACATTGTAACCAAAGATCTTTATTTGCTCGTTATTCTGGACACAATGAGCATTGATTAATGATATCTGATCTTCCTTCAGATATGTGTTGGAGAGTTCGCCGTGTGCGCCAATTCAGGACGTTGTGTTGGATTATTCTGAATCTATTTGAGTACATGTTTGCTGTGTTCACGAGAGCCTTCTATATTATGTCAGGGTCTGTAGAGGATTTTCTAGCAGTGTGGTGTTCGCCTCTCGTCCCGTTAGTGATGCTGTTGAATGCATCTTCTGCCACATACTGTATCCTGTAGGCGCTCAGGTCGATAATTCTGCTGTGGATCTGATCTCTGATAGTTTGGTCATCGTATATGTCAGGATGGTAGTATGTGTACTTTATTAGTTTTGTTTGGATGAACTGTGCGATCTCTCTGTGCGATGGTCTCTTGGGGATGAACCCAATGCTTTCCACTTTCGCTCTCAGTCTGATCTCTGGCAGTTTCACTTTCGTCACGCTGGCTTTCCGTTCGGGTTGTCTACGTGGTTTCGGGCGGGTTTCCTCTTCCTCTTGGTGGTGTATCGGGCGCGGGAGTCTGTATTCCTCGTCGCTCTCCGTCTGCCCTCGCTGCGACGTTTCTTCGCTCGCCGTTTTCTTTGCGGCTGTTTCCTGGGTTGGCGATGTTTCCCTGACTCTCTTGTTGCTTGTTTCCTCGTGTTCCATTTCTCCTTGCCTGTTATCTGCTTCTGCGTCCATTACTGTGGTGTTGCCCATGAGTACGCTAAGTGTTTCACTGGCATTGTTCTGAGATGGGAATCTGACTCTAGGGATGTTGTTTAGGTCATACATCTCATCGACCGTTTTTTGGAAGCTGCCTGGCTCTTTGGCTTCCTGAATGTATGCAAATATGATCGCACTCATTATGCTGGCCGCTGCATTCGGTGGTAAGGATTTTATAATTGCCTCAGGATTGACTGTAGTGGCAGTTCTTGCTTCTGTTACTGCCCTCGCATAGCTTGCTTGGGTAAACGAGGAGGTGGCGGTTTTGGCTCCTCAGTGCCTGTCTCTCTTGTTTGGTTCTTTCTTTGATTATGTTTTTCCTGGTTTGGCATTTAGCGGCTAGCGTGCGGTGATCACCGTTGCAATTCAGGCATTTCTTTGTAATATTATTGCAATTTTTGTATGTGTGATCTTTCGCAGAGCATTCTGAGCAAGCTCTATAGGTCTCTGGCTCCTTGCAATCTTTTATCATATGGTCGTATTTATAACACCTATAGCAAGGGACTAGATTTATGAAAATTTCTTTTTCGATTCTTGATGGGATGGATTGGTGCAAGAGCAGCATTCCGCTTTCCAGGGCTTTCTTGGCCATTTGGGTGGTTTCGAACCTCACCTTAATGATTGTTTGGCGCGTTAGGTAGCTTAATCGCCTCTTCAACCTTTGCCCAGCCATTCTCTCTTTCGATGGTTACTTTAATTTCGCTCTCTTCATAATCAATGATTTGTCGGTCAATGTTTCTGATTGTTACTGTTCTCATGGCATTATATTCAGGAGGATCTTGTATTTCAAATTGCTGTGTTTGAAATATTGCTTTGCAATCTGTGGACATCAGCTTTTCAATTGTCTCTTCATTTGCGACTGCATAAAAAGCATTTTTGACGTCTTCTACTTTATAGACCGTCACCTTTGCTTGCCCAAAGCATTGCCATATTTTTGCCCGCCTGCCTGAAGAGGTCGGGTTTTTATCTCTAATCCTTATGCGTGCCATTTTGACCTCAGTTGGTGTTTGGCAGCTCATGTTGGCTATGGGCTGTTGGGTTGTTAGCCCCTGGTTGGCTGAGTGGGTCGTCTGCTTGTTATCCAGGCTAGTGTGTATAGCCAGTCTGAACTCCACTCTGTTAATTTTCAATGCCAACTTATTTAGGATGGCTTTTTTCCTATTGCCTATCTATGCTGGCACTGAATAGGTATCATGAGCCAGGACGTTGCCGGTGACCTCACACCAAGGAAGGAGTTTTAAGACCACAACGGCTACCTTCCGAGAATGTCAGGCGGGCATAGCTGCAGGAGCACATAAGGAGCGTGTTAACAGTCCGAGTGCCCTGAGCGATCTGAGGGAGAGATGGGAGGGGAAGGGGGAAAGGGGGAGAGAGAGGAGAGAGGGGAAGGGGAAAGGGGGAGAGGGAGAGAGGGGAAGGGGAGGGGAGAGAGAGGGGAAGGGGGAAAGAGAGAGGGGAGGGAAGAGGAGAGGGAGAGGGAGGAGAGATACGGAGGGGGAAAGGATAGAGGGTAAGGGAGGGAAAGGGAAGAGGAAGAGGAGCGAATGGGATGAAGGAAGGGAGAGGAAATATGGCACCAAAAAGAGAGAAATCGAAGAGCGGGTTAAAAGAAGGGAAGAGAGAAGTTGGAGGGAAAGGAAGGGCTGAGAGAGGAGAGGTAGTGAGGGGAAATGTTGAGAGAGGAAGGAAAGAGAGAGGAAAGGGGAAAGGAAGGGAGGAAAGAGAGGAAAGGGAAGAGGAGGAAGGGAAGGAGAGAGAGGAAGAAAAGGGAGGAGAGGAAAGAGGGAGAGGAAGAAAGGGAGAAGAGAAGAAAGGGAGAAAGAGAAAGAAAGAGAGGGAGGGAGGGAAAGAGGGAAGGAAGGAACAAAAGCCTTCCTTCGACGATACCCCGACGGCCCAAATTAAACCCCGCTCCGACCAGGCGAACCTCATCTTCCCCTCATTTTCCAAGTCCGAGGCCAAGTCGAGATCGCTCTCCGTCGAACTTGATCTCTCTCGCCTCCAAGCCTGTTGTCGCAAACTTGCCCCGACGACGAGACAACCAAGTTAAGCCAATTCAAACTTGCTTTAAAGCGTTTTGTGATGATGGCAGCGATCGCGTGATAAGCCAAACGGACATCATTCCCGTTCCACTATTTTTGAATCAACATTAAAAGGTAAAAAAAAAACCTGACACATTCAATATATAGTCAATCGTGTTTATGGATGATTTAACGGATGCAATTAACTAATGACTGAGCCAATCAAGGGTCTGGCGACGAGGCAGCGTCGACGGGAGCAAATCATTTGCATATTTACACAAGATCGAAGGCAAATTACGTTAAACACAAGGAAAGAGTAAGGGTAATGGTAATGTAAACAGCAATAAGAACATTGATGATAATATAAATAGTAATAGTAATAATAACAATAATGACAATAATAATAACAAAAACAAAATGATAATAACAACAAAAATACAATAATAATGATGATAACGATAACAACAACAACCCAAACCCCCAACAACCCCGCGACAACAAACAAACAAACAAACAAGCAAACCCAACACGGAATCACCCCATTCACGAAATCAAAACAAAAAGTCCCTTTCCTCGCGCGCTTTTAGATGCCCCCCCTTTGAGCCCATTGACAGCCGACGCGCCAGGGAGGAGCTAAGGGCCCTTTTTCTCCTCGCTCTCGCCCTCTCGCTCCTCGCCCTTGGGACCTCGCTCTCGCCCTTTTCTCCTCGCTCTCGCTTCTCCCTCGCTCTCGCCCTTAGGACTCGCTCTCGCCTTTTCTCCCTCGCTCTCGCCTCCTCGCTCTCCCCTTTTCTCCCTCGCTCTCGCCCTTCGCTCTCGCCCTTTTCTCCCTCGCTCTCTCGCCTTAGACCTCGCTCTCGCCCTTTTCTCCCTCGCTCTCGCCCTTAGGACCTCGCTCTCGCCCGCTCGCTCTCGCCTTCGCCCTTTTCTCCCTCGCTCTCGCCCTTTTTCTCCCTCGCTCTCGCCCTTAGACCCTCGCTCTCGCCCTTTTTCCTCCCTCGCTCTCGCCCTTTTTCTTTCGCTCTCGCCCTTTTCCCTCCTCGCCTCCTCGCTCCGCCCTTTTCTCCCTCGCTCTCGCGCCCTTTTCTCCGCTCGCCTCGCCCTTTTCTCCTCGCTCTCGCCCTTCGCTCCGATCGCTCTCGCTCCTTTTCTCCCTCGCTCTCGCCCTTACCGCTCCTCGCCCTTTCTCCTCTCCTCGCTCTCGCCCTTAGGACCTCGCTCTCGCCTTTCTCCCTCGCCTCGCCTTGGAACCTCGCTCTCGCCCTTTTCTCCCTCGCTCCCTCGCCTTTTCTCCTCGCTCTCGCCCTTTTCTCCCTCGCTCTCGCCCTTAGGACCTCGCTCTCGCCTCTTTCTCCCTCGCTCTCGCCCTCCTCGCTCTGCGCCCCTTTTCGCCTCTTTCGCTCTTCGCCTACCTCGCTCTCGCCCTTTTCTCCTCGCTCTCGCCCTTCTCCCTCGCTCTCGCCCTTTCTCCTCGCTCTCGCCCTTAGGACCTCGCCTCGCCCTTTTCTCCCTCGCTCTCCCTCGCTCGCCCTTTTCTCCTCGCTCTCGCCCTTGGACCTCGCTCTCGCCCTTTTCTCCTCGCTCTCCGCCCTTACCTCGCTCTCCGCCCTTTTCTCCCTCGCTCTCGCCCTTTCGCTCTCGCCTTTTCCTCCTCGCTTCGCCCTTGGGACCTCGCTCTCGCCCTTTTCCTCTCGCTCTCGCCTTAGGACCTCGCTCTCTCCCTCGCTCTCGCCCTTAGGACCCTCGCTCTCGCCCTTTTCTCCTCGCTCTCGCCCTTTCCTCGCCTCGCCCTTAGGACCTCGCTCTCGCCTTTTCTCTCCTCGCTCTCGCCCTTAGGACCCTCGCTCTCGCCCTTTCTCCCCGCTCTCGCCCTCCTCGCTCTCGCCTGCTCTCGCCCTTTTTCTCCCTCGCCCTAGGACCTCGCTCTCGCCTTTTCTCCTCGCTCTCGCCCTTTTCTCTCGCTTCTCGCCTTTTCTCCCTCGCTCTCGCCCCTCGCTCTCGCCTTTTCTCCTCGCTCTCGCCCTTAGGACCTCGCTCTCGGCCTTTTCTCCCTCGCTCTCGCCCTTGGACCTCGCTCTCGCCTTTTCTCCCTCGCTCTCTTCCTCGCTCTCGCCCTTTCTCCCTCGCTCTCGCCCTTGGACCTCGCTCTCGCCTTTTTCTTCGCTCTCGCTCCTCGCTCTCGCCCTTTTCTCCCTCGCTCTCGCCCTTTTCTCCTCGCTCTCGCCCTTTCGCTCTCGCTCTTCGCCTCTAGGACCTCGCTCTCGCCCTTTTCTCCCTCGCTCTCGCCCTTGGACCTCGCTCTCGCCCTTTTCTTTCCTCGCTCTCGCCCTTAGCCTCGCCTCGCCCTTTTCCCTCGCTCTCGCCCTTAGGACCTCGCTCTCGCCTTTTCTCCCTCGCTCTCGCCCTTGGGACCTCGCTCTCGCCCTTTTCTCCCCTCGCTCCGGCCTTTTCTCCCTCGCTCTCAGCCCTTTTTCCTCCCTCGCTTCTTCGCCCTTGGGACCTCGCTCTCGCCCTTTTCTCCTCGCTCTTCGCTCCTTTTTCTCCCCGCTCTGCCCCTTTTCCTTTTTCTCCTCGCTCTCGCCCTTAGGACCTCGCTCTCGCCCTTTTCTCCTCGCTCTCGCCCTCCTCGCTCTCGCCCCTTTCCTCTCGCTCGCCCTAGGACCTCGCTCTCGCCCTTTTCGCTCTCGCCCTTGGGACCTCGCTCTCGCCCTTTCTCCCTTCGCTCTCGCCCTTTTCTCCCTCGCTCTCGCCCTTTCTCCCTCGCTCTCGCCTTTAGGACCTCGCTCTCGCCCTTTTCTCCCTCGCTCCTCGCTCTCGCCCTTAGGACCTCGCTCTCGCCCTTTTCTCCTCGCTCTCGCCCTTGGACCTCGCTCTCGCGCCCTTTCTCCCTCGCTCTCGCCCTCCTCGCTCTCGCCCTTTTTCTCCCTCGCTCTCGCCCTTAGGACCTCGCTCTCGCCCTTTCTCCCTCGCTCTCGCCCTTAGGCCCTTCTCCTCGCTCTCGCCCTTTAGGACCTCGCTCTCGCCCTTTTCTCCCTCCTCGCCCTTAGGACCCGCTCGCCCTTGCGCCCTTGACCTCGCTCTCGCCCTTGCTCTCGCTCTCCGCTCGAGACTCGCTCTCGCCCTTCCCCTCGCTCTCGCACCTCGCTCTCGCCCTTTCTCCTCTCTCGCCCTTTTCGCTCTCGCCCTTAGCCCTGCTCTCGCCTTTTCTCCTCGCTCTCGCCTTTTCTCTCCCTCGCTCTCGCCCTCTCGCCTCGCTCTCGCCCGCCCTTCCCTCGGCTCTCGCCCTTGGACCCTCGCTCGCCCCTTTTTTCTCGCTCGCTCTCGCCTTAGGACCTCGCTCTCCCTTTTTCCCCTCGCTCTCGCCCTTAGGACTCGCTCTCGCCCTTTTCTCTCCCTCGCTCTCGCCCTTAGGACCTCGCTCCGCCCTTTTCTCCCTCGCTCTCGCCCTCCTCGCTCTCGCCCTTTTTCTCCCTCGCTCTCGCCCCCTCGCTTTCTCCCTCGCTCGCCTTTTCTCCCTAGACCTCGCCTCGCCTTTTTCTCCCTCGCTCTCGCCCTCACCTCGCTTCTCGCCCTTAGGACCTCGCTCTCGCCTTTTCTCCCTCGCTCTCGCCCTTAGGACCTCGCTCTCGGCTCTCGCCCTTAGGACTCGCTCTCGCCCTTAGTAAGACCTCGCTTCGCCCTTTCTCCCTCGCTCTCGCCCTTAGGACCTCGCTCGCCGCCTCCTACGCACTCCCGCCGAGGAGCTGGAGTGAGTAAGAGTAAAATGGTAATAGTAGTTTGAGTTCGAGTAATAGTAATAGTAACTGTTATAGGAATAGTACTATAGTTAAGTACTAAAGTAGCTGAGGTAAGGTACTTTGAGTTTAAGAGTAATAGTAACTATTATAGGAGTAGTACTATAGTTAAGTAGGTGAAGTAAGAGTTAGAGTAATAGTAAGAGTAACTATTATAGGAGTAGTACTATAGTTAAGTAGGTGAAGTAAGGCAGTGTGAGTTAGAGTAATAGTAATAGTAATAGTAATAGTAACTGTTATAGGAATAGTACTAAAGTTAAGTAAGTGAGGTAAGGTAGTTGGAGTTAGAGTAATAGTAATAGTAACCGTTTTTGTAACAGTGCTACAGTAGCAAGTAACAAAAACAGTTATGGTGACGGTCATAGTAATAGCAATAACAACAGTTTTGGTAAGAGTAATGGTAAATGTATAATTGGTGATGATAATGATAATGGTGATGGTGATAATGATGATGATGGTGATGGTGACGATGATGATAATGATGGTCGTCACAGGGGTATATAACGAATGTTATAAGATAAACCATATACGACTGGTACTGGTGACGATGACACCTAATCAAAAACAATTCATAAATAACTGCCGATAAGAAAAAAAGAGAAAGACGCAGAAAAAAAGCCAACAAAAAGAAGAGACCGAGAAAGAGAAAGAGAAAGAAAAAAACGAAAACAAAACGACAAAAACACGAATATAACCGCAAAAAGAAAGAGACCAAGAAAGAGAAAGAAAAAGAAAAAAAGAAAGAAAACAAAACGACAAAAACACGAATATAACCGCAAAAAGAAGAGACCGAGAAAGAAAAAAAACGAAAAAAACGAAAAAAAAACGAATAATACCGCAAAAAGAAGAGATCGAGAAAGAGAAAAAAACGATAAAACGACAAAAAACGAATAAAACCGCAAAAATAAGAGACCGAGAAAGAAAGAAAAAAACGAAAATAAAACGACAAAAAACGAATAAAACCGCAAAAAGAAGAGACAGAAAGAAAAAAAACGAAAATAAAACGGACAAAAAAAAACGAATAAAACCCCAAAAAGAAGAGACCGAAAAGAAAAAAAAAACGAAAATAAAACGGACAAAAAAACGATAAAACCGCAAAAAGAAGAGACCGAGAAAGAAAAGAAAAAAACGAAACTAAAACGGACAAAAAACGAATAAAACCGCAAAAAGAAGAGACCGAGAAAGAAAAAAAAAAAATAAAACTAATAAAACCGAATAAAACCGCAAAAAGAAGAGACCGAGAAAGAAAAAAAAACGAAAATAAAACGACAAAAAACGAATAAAACCGCAAATAGAAGAGACCGAGAAAGAAAAGAAAAAAACGAAAATAAAACGAATAAAACCGCAAAAAGAAGAGACCGAGAAAGAAAAGAAAAAACGAAAATAAAACGACAAAAAACGAATAAAACCGAACGCCCCGCAGACCGAGAAAGAAAAAACGAAAATAAAACGACAAAACACGAATAAAACCGAACGGGGCCCCGCTCATCGAGACATGTTGCAACCGGACCGACATTATCAGTCAATTAATTCCGAGAGAACCGCCTGGAGGTCGATCACGAGGACGAAGTCATTTCAAACTCGACTTTTTCATCACACATGACAAAAAAAAAAAAAAAAAAAAAAAAAAAAAAAAAAAAAAAAAAAAAAAAAAAAAAAAAAGTGTGGTTTAAATGAAAAAGAAAGAAGAAAAGAATGAGGGTTTAGATTTAAAAAAAAAGGAATGAGGACTTTTAAAAAAACTGTAAAATGTCAGTAAAATTATTTGACACAAAACGTTTTTAAAGCAAAGCGTTAAAAAAAAAAAAAAAAAATTGCTTCCTCTAAACCCGCCCCCCGGCTCCTCCAACCCCCCCCCCCTGCCCACTCGCACCTGTCGGGCGCAAAACTCGTAAATGAAGAGCGTCATTAAAGGGAAGAGGGGGGCGTTCGGCGTACACACGCACATATACACGCACACACACGTACGCACGCACGCAACGCACAGCAAAACGCAGACACCTACCAGACACACACACGCACACACACGTACGCAGCACGCACGCACACTCACAGCACAGACACCTACAGACACAACACGCACACACACGTACGCACGCACGCACGCACACGCACAGGCAGGCACAGAACACCTACAGACACACACGCACACACGCACGTACGCACGCACGCACGCAGACGCACAGGCAGGCACAGACACCTACAGACACACACGCACACACACGTACGCACGCACGCACGCAGACGCACAGGCAGGCACAGACACCTACAGACACACACGCACATACACGTACGCACGCACGCACGCAGACGCAACAGGCAGGCACGCAACACCATACAGACACACACGCACATACACACGCACGCACACGTACAGGCAGGCACAGACACTACAGACACACACGCAATACACGTACCACGCAGCACGCAGACGCACAGGCAGGCACAGACACCTACAGACACACACGCACATACACGTACGCACGCACGCACGCACACAGGGGCACAGAACACCTACAGACACACGCACATACACGTACCGCACGCACGGCACACAGACGACACACACGCACATAACACGGTACAACGCACGCACGCAACACGCACAGGCAGGCACAGAACTACAAGACACACAACGCACATACACGTACGCACGCACACGCACGCACACACGCACAGGCAGGCACAGACACCTACAGACCACACACGCACATACACGTACGCACGCACGCACGCACACGCACAGGCAGGCACAGACACCTACAGACACACACGCACATACACGTACGCACGCACGCACGCACACCACAGGCAGGCACAGACACCTACAGACACACACGCACATACACGTACGCACGCACGCACGCACACCACAGGCAGGACAGACACCTACCAGACACACACGCTCACATACACGTACGCACGCACGCACGCACACGCACAGGCAGGCACAGACACCTACAGACACACACGCACATAACAGTACGCACACGCACGCACACGCACAGGCAGCACAGACACCTACAGACACACACGCACATACACGTACGCACGCACGCACGCACACGCACAGGCAGGCACAGACACACAGACAACCAACGCACATACACGACGCACGCACACGCACACACAGGCAGGCACAGACACTACAGACACACACGCACATACACGTGTACGCAACACGCACGCACACGCACAAGGCAGGCACAGACACCTACAGACACACACGCACATACACGTACGCACGCACACACGCACCAGGCAGGCACAGACACACACACGCACACACACGTACGCACGCACGCACGCACACGCACAGGAGGCACAGACACCTACAGACACACACGCACACACACGCACGCACGCACGCACGCACACACACAGACAACAGACACGCTACACGCACGCACGCACACTACAGACACACACGCATCGCACGCACACGTACGACACACACGCACACACACGTACGCACGCACGCACGCACACGCACAGGCAGGCACAGACACCTACAGACACACACGCACACACACGTACGCACGCACACACATGCACACGCACAGACAGGCACAGACACCTACAGACACACGCACACACACAAACCCATCTCCCGAAAGTTTCCGAAAATGGGACCAACCGATGCACGTTTCATGGACCCCCTCACACCTCTTTCCCTCCTTCTTTTCTCTTTCTTTTTTTCTCCCCTGTCTCTCTCCTCCCTCTCTTTATCTTCCTTCACCTCTCTCTCTTTACTTTGCTTTCCTCTCCTCCACCTTCTTTCCACTCTCTCTCGATCTCCTTTCCTTTTAATCACCCTCCTTTCCCTCCCCTCCCTTTCCTATCCTTCTCTCTCTTTCTCTCATTCTTCTCTTTCTTCTCTCTCTCTCTCTCTCACACACAACACACACACACACCCTCCTCTCCTCTTTCCAATTCCCTCTCGAACCCCTTCCATCTCCCTCTCTTCCCCCCACCCCCTTCCACCCACCCACTCTCCCTCCCTTCCCCTCCCTTTCCCCCCTTCACCCACTCTTCCCTCCCTCCCCTCCCTATCCCCCCCACCCCCCCCCCCCCATAATCACAGCTTTCTCACGAGAATTATACCCCCATTCACGCACCATATGATTACCTCATAGTGCCCCGGATCCCTAACTAATCTCAGCATGATACCTGGGGATAATTAGGGACCCTCGCAACGTCGTTAAATGCGGCTGCAAGGATGGGGCAACACGCAAAGAAAACGGGGGGTTGGGGGAGGTTGGGAGGGGGATTGGGTGTGGGGAGGATAGGGAGGTTAGGGAAGGGGATTGGGGGGATAGGGAGAGGGGAGGGGATAGGGAGTTAGGGAGGGGATTGGGGGTGGGGAGGATAGGAGGGAAGGGGGAGGGAGAGGGATGGGGAGACGGGGAGGGGGAAGGATGGGAGACGGGGAGGGGGCATGATAGGGAGAGGGAGGGATAGGAGGGAGAGGGGGAGGGGGAGGGGGAGGGAGACGGGGAGGAAAGGGAAGGGATAAAAGAGGAAGAGGGATAGGATGAAGGGATATGGAAAAGAGGGATAGAAGAAAGGACGAGTGGGGAGGGAAGCAAAGGGAAGAGAGAAAAGGGATAACAAAAAAAAGAGGTAAAGGTGTGTGGGGAAGAAAGAAAGACTAAAGAAGGAGGAAGTAAAAAGGGTTAGAAAGGCAAAAAGCGAAAGGGCAAGCGAGAGAGAGAGAAGAAGAAGAGAGAGAGAGAGAGAGAGAGAGGAGAGAGAGAAGAGAGAGAGAGAGAGAGAGAGGAGAGGAGAGAGAGAGAGAGAGAGAGAGAGAGAGAGAGAGAGAGAGAGAGAGAGAGAAGAGAGAGAGAGAGAGAGAAGAGAGAGAGAAGAGACACACGCAATTAATTCCTCAAAAAACAAAACAAATGGACAAACAGACACGAAAACATCAACCCGAGACCACCACACCACCCTCGTCCTCAACCTGACCTCGTCCTCGACCTCCAACTCATCTCGCTCTCCTTATCGCCCTCGCCTCGACCTCTCATCTTCTTTCACCTCGCCCTCCACCACCCCTAGTCCTCAACCTGACTCGTCCTCGACCTCCGCCAATCGCCCTCCACTTCGCCTCGTCCTCGACCTCACCTCATCTTCTAACTCACCTCGTCCTCCTCCTCAACCTCAACCTGATCTCGTCCTCGACCTCCACACCCTCACCCTCGACTCACTCTCAACCCTGACCTCGTCCTCGACCTCGTCCTCGTCCTCGCCCTCGGCCCATGTCACACTCGGTCGTGCGCATAAATATTTTCCCTTAAATTTCGCCGCCGCCGGACCAGTGCCATTCGAGGGCGCGCTGATGCCTCTCAAGGGGTCGTGGTCGCGGGAGGGACACAGGGCCACGATGCAACGGATCCTACTCTCTCGCTCTCTTATTGTTTTCTCTCCCTCTCCCTCTCCCTCCCATGCTCACTCTCTTCTCTTTCTCTCGTCTCTCTTTTCAATTATCTCTCTCTGTCTCTCTCTGCTGTCTGTTTCACACTCTCTTCCAATCTCTCTCTCTCTTCTCTCTCTCTCTCTCCTCTCTCTCTCTCTCTCTCTCCTCTCTCTCTCTCCTCTCTCTCTCTCTCTCTCTCTCTCTCTCTCTCTCTTTCCCTTTTGGCCAGACAGCAGGATTACGAACTGCACGTCATCGTGTCATTAGCACTGACTCGGGTGATGACAGGTGCATTGTGCATTTGGAAAGGGGGGGGCATGTGTACGTGTGTGTGTGTGTGTTGTGTGTGTGTGTGTCCTTCCGTGCTTGCGTTCGTGTGCACGCTCGCTTACGTTAACACTGCCGCCCACGTCCACAGGTATTCCTCCGTGCCCTCCGCGCGTCCACTCAAAGTCCCGCATCCACTTGAAGAGCCGACACGCCCCCCCCCCCGAACGCATCCGCACGCACGCACGCAAACAATTACCGCTGATGAAACCGTAAGTTAATTACGAGGCCTCAGCGCGGAGGAAGCAATCTAGGGCCTGCAGTGCGGGAGAAACTATTCCACTTTCTAATTGCATTGGGCGGACGACGCGAGAGGCACGGGCGGCCCCTCTCCCCCTCTCCCCCCCTCCCCCTCTCCTCCCCCGCGCCCGCACCCACGCGCCGAGGACGGGCGGCCTCGGACACGGCGGAGCGCACGCCCCTGCCTTCGCCGCCTACGATAACGGCGGGTTTTTTTTTAGCGGCACTTTCCTGCTGATGGAAGCAACGCGGAAATGAGAGAGAGAGAGAGAGAGAGAGAGAGAAACCAAGAGAGAAATATAAAGAAACAGAGATAAAGACAGAGAGAGAGAGAGAAACCAGGAGAGAAAGATAGAGAGAAACAGGCAGATAAAGACAGAGAGAGAAAGAGAGAAACCAGAGAGAAAGAGAGAAACAGACAGACAGAGAAAGAGAGAGAGAGAAACAAACAGAAAGAGAGAGAAAGAGAGAAAAAAATCCTGCACTGCTGATGAGGAGGAAACAAAATCGCAGCGGCCAGCCTCCCGCGGACAAAGCTTCCCCTGTTCACAAGTCACACGAATAATCATTAAAAAAAAAGAAAAAAAAGAACACAGCTGAAATAAAAGTTCCAGCAGAGAGAAAGAGAGAGAGAGAAAAAAGGCATCGGTAAAATATGATAATATGCGCATGACTTGCCATCCGGAAAAATAAATGAAATTTTTTCGCATAAACGAAATATATTTTCCATACTCGCCAACGCGCACGGCAAGCGCGGAAGCCAAACGGAATTGCGAATGAATATGAACAGTTTTATGAACATTTCTCTCCGTGTAATATAGCGTATGTACAACTGTGCATGCATTGCCGATCGCTACACACACACACACACGCACACACACACACGTGCACACACATATAACACTCCTCTCTCACACGCACCCACACCATCACACGTACAGAGAGAGAGAGAGAGAGAGAGAGAGAGAGAGAGAGAGAGAGAGAGAGAGAGAGAGAGAGAGAGAGAGAGAGAGAGAGAGAGAGAGAGAGAGAGGAGGAGAGAGAGAGAGGAGAGAGAGAGAGAGAGAGAGGAGAGAGAAGAGAGAGAGAGAGAGAGAGAGAGAGAGAGAGAGAGAAGAGAGAGAGAGAAGAGGAGAAAGAGAAAGAGAGCGAAAGAGAAAAGCGAAGAAAAAAGCGAAGAAAGAGAAAAGAATCAAAGAAAGCGAGCGATAGAGAGAAAGAAAGAAAGAGCGAAGAGAGAAAGAAAGAAAGAAAGACAGGCAGAAAACGCCCACGTAAATCCCCGACACTTTACGACACCCTCCCCCCCCACCATATTCCCCCCCCCCCGACGACACAGGTTGGGCCGAAACGTTCCAAGTCAGCGAAGGCGACGGGCGGGGAGTGACCGAAGGCGGAGATAGGAGGAGGAAGAAGGACGGAGACGATAAAGACGGGGAGAGGGAGGGGGAAAGATGAGGAGATATTGTGGATGTGGAGGGGGGGAGCGGGAGGGGGAAGGGGAGGGTAGGAAGCAGGAAGCGGGTAAAGGGGAGGGGGAGGAGTAGGGGGGAGGAGAGGACGAGGAGGAGGAAGGGGAGAAAGTGAGAGGAGGAGGGAGTGGAGGAGAAAGGAAAATGGGATGAAGGGAAAGAGAAAGAGAAAGAGAAAATAAGAAAATTAAAGAAAAAAAAAATGAAGATCAGAAAAAAGCCAAAGAAAAAAAAAAGAAATTAAAAAAAGAAAAAAAATTCCTCATTAAACTGGCATCTGCACAAAGGCGCCTCCTCGCGGCGTCCTATGGAGAGAAGGAATCCCTTAAGCCGACCCTTTATGCGAGGCGACCCCACGGACCCCGAGGTAAGGCCAAGGACACCACGAGACGAGCCTAAGGACGCCCCCAAGGACACTACCCCCCCCAAGGACAACCCCCTTTTTCCCCAAGACACCTCCAAAGGATACCCCAGGACACCGCCTCCCCAAGGACATCCCCACAAGGACCCCCAAGGACACACCCCTCCAAAGGACAACCCAAGGGACACCACTCCAAGACAACCCCCTCCCAAGGACCGCCCCCTAAAGGACCAATCCTCCCCAGGACACCCCTGCCCCCCAAGGACACCCAAGGGAACAACCCTCCCCAAGGACCCCCACCACGCCCAGGGGACAAACTCGGCCAAAGGAAAACCCTTCCCAAGGACTACCGTCCCTCTCTAATGGGACACCCGCAATAATGCAAGCGCCATAAAATGCAAGCCCAGAACCAAAAAAATAATGCAGGCCCAGGCAAGCTCAGGATCATCTCAAGATAAACCGAAGCAAGCCGGAAGCAATGAACTGGAAAAGCAAGATCAAATGCAAGATCAAAGCAAGCCGAAAGCAACTCGCGAGGCAAACCTGAAAAGCAAACGAAGTCGGAGGTGAGTCCAAGCAAAGCAAGCCTACAAGCAATCCAAAGCAAGCCTCAAGCATCAAAGCAAAGCCTAGTAGAAGTCCAAGGAAAGCCTAGAGGAAATCAAAGCAAGTCCTCAAAGCAAGTCTAAAGCAAAGCCTAGAATGCAAGTCAAAAGCAAGTCCAAAGGCAAAAGCAAGCCTCAAGCAAGTCTAAGCAAGCCTCAAGCCTCAAGCAAGTCAAAATCCAATCCACCAAAAACCCAAATCCAACCCAAAGCAAGTCCAAACCCAAAAACCCAATCAACAACAAAACCAAACAAGAAAACCCAAAAGGCCAACCCAAGCAAGTCCAAGACAGCCCAGGCCAGCCACAGCGAGCGAAGGCGCCCACATTCCCGAGACACAATAATCCAGACAAAATAGCCGGACATAAATCCAACAGACGTAAGATAGCTAGAATAAAATATATATTATAATGGTGGATAGCAAAAAAAAAAAAAAAAAAGAAAAAAAAAAAATAAATAAAATAAAAAATAAAAATAAAAAATAAAAATAAAAAAATAAATAAAAAATATAAAATAGTAAAAAGATAATAAAAAAAAAATAAAATAAAATTATAAATAATAAAAATAATAAAAAAATAAACTAATAAAATAATTAATAATAAAAAAGATAAAATAGTTGACTTATTTTTTATTTTCTTTTTTTTTTATTACCATTTTTTTTGATACGGTGCACAAAGGGATCTAAAGCTTAAGATTGTGGTCTTCACACAGAAGAATTGTTGGTGCTTCACACACGTGAGGATGATGATGATTGGTAGAATAAGAAGAGTAATCTACGAAGAATTATATAACAATCAAGAATAATAATAAGAAGGTACGTAATCGAATTAGATAGAACAACCGAAGATAAATGATGACGAGTTAAAGCACTGAATTTATTTGAGAATGACGAAGGCGCTCGGTGCTTAACACGTGTACTGATATCAAATCAACGCAATTTAAGCGAGAACGCGAAAGCCAAAGCGGACCGTGAGCGCGATGGAGACAGGGCAAACGGCGGAAGGAGCCGCTAGATCCCTCCGCAAGCACAACCGCGACAAACTTATAGGTAACCACATCTATAGCCACAACCAACAAGCAGCACAACCACAGTCAAACGCACAGGGAGACAACACCACACCAACAACTAGCCAGCATACCCGAACAGTACACTACCGTGGGGGGACACCGATGACAAACACAGCCAGAGTCACACACCATCAAACCGTACAAGTCGAAACGCACCAGCCACACACAAAACAACAACAGCAGCCAAACCGCAGTCAAAACACAGCCCGCGTTGGCCGGCCACGCCGCGGCCTGCCGGGCGGACTGCGGGCCGGCCGGCGTGGCGGCCTCGGCAAAAAAGTTTGTCCTTACAAGAGTCCATTAACATTGTCCCATCGGACACAAAAACCTTGAACAACACAGAGAAATAATCTCGCCCAATAGCATTTTATATGGCCCAATAAAACCCGACGAGTTAAATGGTCGCTGAATTAATGAGCAGAGAAGATGAAGTCCAGCGAATGTGGTTCAAGAAGTTCGCCAGAGGTAATGTTTTTTGCGCCGC
>NW_020870319.1:118773-126273 GCF_003789085.1 Penaeus vannamei
TGGGGTTGGGGGGTTGGGTGGGTGGGTAGCTGGGTACATAAGCAGGCAGGCAGGTGGCAAGCAGATAGATGAGCATGGAGGCAAGGAAGCAGAAAAGGAAAGACGCAAACACAACGACAAACTGATACAGACACATAAACAAGAAAGAGAGAGAGACTGAGAAAAAAGAGATAGAGAGAAAGTGAGAGAGAGACTGAGAGACTAAAGAGAGAGAGAGAAAGAGAGAACATATTTGATTGAGAGGGACCGAGAGAGGCACTTACACCGTCGCCGCATCTCACTCATCTCCCTCTGTCGCTCGAAATATTCTAATTAGATCTTTTTTTTTTTTTTTCATTTTGAGATTTCTTTCTCGCTCTCCCTTGAAAAATTTCCGTCGAGATCCGTCTGTAAATCACAAAATGGAAGAGCTTTAGTTATTTATTAGGGGGAGAGGGAGACAGGGACAGGGACAAGGACAGGGACACAGACAGACAGAAACAGGCAGACAGGCAAGCGGAGAGAGAGAAAGAGAGTGAGAGAGAGAGAGAGAGAGAGAAAGGAAGACTAACAAACAGACAGGCAGGCGGAGAGAGAGAGAGAAAGAGAGGGAGGAGGGCGGGAGAGAGAAGAGAGAGAGTAAGGGGACTGACAAACGGACAGACAGACAGAGCGCCATCTTGACCGGGATCTGGTCACATGACCGTGACGTCATCAAACAAGAAATTTAAACTGACGATCCACGTGCAAGTTGCAGATCAATGTTACAGCGAGTGTTCAGTTGTTCAGGTACAGTTTGATAAGCTGCCATAAATCATAAACCACTGTTAAGATTTTTTTATGTTTATTTCATTTTGTCTTTTTTATTGATTGATTGATCTATTTATGTATTTTTTTGTTTGTTTGTTTATTTATTTTTACCAAGTTATTTATTTATCTATATTTATTGATTTATTATTATTGTTATTATTATTATTACTATTATTATTATTATTATTATTATTATTATTATTATTATTATTATTTTGAATGATAACAGTCAAGTAAGTTAAATGAATGTTATATATGAATAGATGATAGAATAAGTTAGTAGCGACCGACTTAGACATAGAAAATAGAAAAAGATAATAAGATAGTAAAAATTCAAATATAACTTCGGTTGCCTATGTCACCTGGCTGGTGTTGTGTCGGTGAATGTGGTGCTGAATGTGGTGGTGTAGTTTTTTATGGTGTTATTGATTTTTAGAAATGTGTAGGCGAACGGGGGTGAAAAATGTTACTGATGTGTCAAAATGTGTGTATGTATCGATGTGTTCCGTGTGTACTTGTGCAAGTTTGTATTCATGTGCGTGTCTGTAATTATATATGTGAATTTGTTTCTGATTGTGTGTGTGTTTGTGTGTGTGAGAGAGAGAGTGTATGTGTGTGTGAGAGAGAGAGAGAGAGTGTATGTGTGTGTGTGTGTGTGTCTTTGTACGTGTATGCATGTGTGTGCGTGTGTATCTGTGTGTGTGTGTGTGTGTGTGTAAGGTCGTGTGTATACATCTCTGTGAACGTGAGTGCGTGTGTGAGCATGTGTGTGCGCGTTTATATGTTCATACACGTGCACACTCGTTCCAAAACAGTAACTAAACACCTGTCTTGGGCGCAGAGGAACCACGGACAGGTGACAGTGAGTGACGTGTCTTGACGATATTGCCAACCCGTGTTCCCGTCTTTACGGCTTTCTCGGGACATTTCGACATCGACCCCGAAATAACTCATATATGATGGTCATTTCTTTTCCTCTGTCTCTCATGTGCATATCGATTTACAGGTTATGTAATATTTTTTTTATATATCTTATGTACAATATTCATAATGCGATCCTGTGAAACAATGTTTATTTCTACTCAATGATGCGTTTGTTTCTTTACCATTCATTGTTTAAGCAAGTATACGATTGCATCCTTTCACATCTATTAATTTTTGATTTACAATTTATAGATACTCCTAAACTTATGTAAAATAAAGCATACCTATTATATAGCATATTTATAATAATTGTATGTATCGTAACCGCATAAGTATGTTAATAGTAAGTAAACATAAACAACGCAAATGGAACTGCAATTATAATTTTAAAGTTTAACCGTGAACATGTCCAGTATCAAAGGTTATAGAGACCTAGTCATGGAAATCAAAATATATACAGTCTATGGCGCCAGTGACTTCGATCAACAACTTTCGGGGCGGCGCCAATAACTTTTCAAAAGCTGCCGCCAGGGTTTTGAATTGATTATGCTAACGGGCGAATCGGTCGGTCCGCTTTCCGTGTGTTCGTTACCCTCAACTTTGTGTTTTTTGTTTTCTTCTTGTTTTCTTTCATTACGCTCTTTTTCGTATCACTATCTCTCTCTCTCTTTCTCTCCCTCTCTCTCTCTATCTTTCTCTTTCTGTCTTCTTCTCTTTCTATTTTTCTCTTTCTCACTCACACACTCGCTCGCTCTCAGTTGCGTGTTTACATATATATATATATATATATATATATATATATATATATATATATATATATATATATATATATATATATATATGTGTGTGTGTGTGTATGTGTGTGTGTGTGTGTGTGTGTGTGTGTGTGTGTGTGTGTGTGTGTGTGTGTGAATCGTATCCATGTTGACAAATGTAGAAAAGGTATGAATGAGACTGGATATCTTCACAATACAAGATATGTATTTGACCGGTTTCGATTACGTCTTCATCAGAAATACATACAGAAATGTATTTCTGTTGAAGACGTAATCGAAACCGGTCAAATACATATCTTGTATTGTGAAGATATCCAGTCTCATTCATACCTTTTCTACATATATATATATAAATATATATATATATATATATATATATATATATATATATATATATATATATGTGTGTGTGTGTGTGTGTGTGTGTGTGTGTTGTGTGTGTGTGTGTGTGTGTGTGTGTGTGTGTGTGTGTGTGTGTGTGTGGTAAAAAAACTACAATGCACAAACTAGATTTTTCTTCAATAAATCTAGTTTGTGCATTGTGGGTTTTTCTACCATAGTATCTACACGGTAGAGTGTTTTTTCTAATCATATATATATATATATATATATATATATATATATATATATATATATATATATATATATATATATGTGTGTGTGTGTGTGTGTGTGTGTGTGTGTGTGTGTGTGTGTGTGTGTGTGTGTGTGTGTGTGTGTGTGTGTGTGTGTGTGTGTGTGTGTGTGTGTGTGTGTGTGTGTGTGTGTGTGTGTGTGTGTGTGTATCTATTATCTTCCTCTCCTCCCTCCCTTTCCCTCTCCAATCCCTCCACCATTTTCTTTTATTTCTCCCTCCCTCTCCTCTCCCTCTCCCCTCTCTCCCCTCTCCTTTCTCTCTCTCTGCCATTTTTTTTACCCGGAGAGCAGCAGAAAAGCCGAGAATTAAATGCCCTGATTAATATTCAAATGGAAATAAGAGAAATTATTTTGCAACGAAGTCCGTGGCATTTCAGAGAAATGGAGCCAAGCAGATCTCGCTTTTATGGGCTGGCGTGTTAAGGAAGACAAATGAATGATAAATGCTGCAATGTCTGTGCACTCGTCCTCTATTGTTATGCCACACGCGCTCTCGCAACGGCTGCAACCTGGCGACACTTTTTTCTTTTTTTCTCTCATTGCAACACGAATCCTACTCATGAAGTTGCATTTTGTTTTTTCTTTCTTTCTTTCTCTCTCTCCCGATTCTCTGATAACTGGAAGTGGTTCATTTGAGAAGCAGCTCGGGGAGTCTGATTCGCCACCGATTAAAAGTTCAATTTTTATTAGGTGGCTAGGTGAATGAGTGAGTGAGAAAGACAGAAAGAGAAAGAGAGAAAGGCAGGAAGAGAAAGAGAGAAAGGCAGGAAGAGAAAGAGAGAAAGGCAGGAAGAGAAAGAGAGAAAGACAGAAACAGAAAGAGAGAAAGGCAGATAGAGAAAGAAAGATAGAAAGACAGAAAGAGAAAGAAAGACAGTTGTAGGGGTGTTTGATCTGAAGGTTTTCTGAATACTATTTCATGTTTATCTTTTTGTTGGATTTTATCCACTTTCGTTGTTTATGTTTTCCCGAATTATCCACTTTTGTTATCAGTCTTTTCTAGAATTATCCGCTTTTGTTGTTTATCTTTTGCTGAATTATCCTTTTTTTTATTTTGCCGAGTTACCTATTTTTTAATCTCTTTTTGAATTATCCACTTTTGTTGTTTAACTTTTGATGAATTATCTTTTTTTCTCTCTCTCTTGCTTCGATGATTTTTTTTTTTTTCTCTCCCTCTCTTGCTTTGATGAATTATCTTTGTTTTTTTCTCTCTCTCTCTCTTGCTTTGATTAATTATCTTTTTTCTCGCTTTCCCTACCTTTGATGAATTACCCTTTTTCTCTTTCTCTCTAGCTTTGAGGAATTATCATTTTTCTCTCTCTCTCGCTAGGTTTGATGAATTATCTTTTTTTCTCATTCCCTACCTTTGATGAGTTATCCTTTTTTCTCTCTCTCTAGTTGAATTGTCCACTTTTGTTTTTTATCCTTTGCTTTACTATCCACTTCTATCATTCAGTCTTTGCTCAGTTATTTACTACTGTTTTATCCATTGGCCCAAATAAATCTCGACTGTCGACCTCAGTTATATTTTGGTGCGTCCACATTTGAATTATCCACTTCTGCTGTTTATCTTTGGCGGAATTATCTATATTTACTGTTTATCCTTCGCCGAATTATCCACCTCCACTATTCCGCCACTTCGATCCTTGACTAATAAGCGGGAATTGAAACCAGACGATCCCTGTCTGCGCCTAGAGTGAATAACCCGATCAGCTGATCAGAGAAGGCCCTTTGCTGACGTCACCGATTTTATCAAAAGGACCCCTTCTCTGGCAGCTGACATTGTGCGACGTCAGAACTCCTGATAGAGAAGGGAGATCTTCACGCTGACACTTGGCTGATATCCAGTCTGAGCGGTTCCGTCCCGTGTTTTACGTTATCGTGAGAAAATGATTTGTAGGGATGTTTGATAATACGAAAGGCGGAAAGAATATGTGAGAAGGCGGGGAAGAAAGTGATGGGAGGGGGTTTGGTTTGTATGTGGGGGTTGGGTTGGGGCAGGGGGGTGAGGGTGTATGTGTGCGTTAAAATGTGCGTGTGTGTGTTTGTATGTACGTATGTGTGTATTTGGATGTGCGGGCTTGTGTGTTTGAATATGCGGGTGTGTGTTTGTATCTGAATGTGCTTGTGTGTTTGATTGTGTGTGTATGTGTGTGTTTGAATGCGTGCGTGCATGTGAAATTTTCAAAGAAAATATTAAAAGAAAGTATGACGGAGAAGAAGAAAAAATGATTGCATGTGCATATATTTTTTTGACCGAAAAAAGGAAAATTCGAAAGGAAAGGTAAAGTTATGAAAGAATGAAGAAAGAAGAAGAAAACAAGGAGTAAAAGAAGGGCCAAGCTAAAAGCCAGAAAAGAAAGAAGGAAGAAGGGATAAACATTGAAGGAAGGAAGATTGAAGGAAGAATAAATAAAGAAGGATAAAAAAATAAGAAAATGAAGGAGGGGAAAGGAGTGAGAGAAGAAAAAGGGAAGGAGGGAGTACTAAGGAAGATGTAAGAATAGGAAGGAAGATGAAAAAGAATAAGGGAGTAAGCGAGGATAAGTTAAGGTAAAGGGAAATATGGAAAGAGTATGGAAAGACGAAAGAAAAAACAATAAAAGAAGAAGGAAAAAGAATCAGAAAAAAATGAAATAAAAAAGAAAAAAAATCGGTGAAAAATAAAAAGAAGAAAATACAAGGGAATGGAGACGACGAAAAATTACGAGAGGCGAAAAAGAAGCAAAAAATAAGGAAAGAAAGGAATGGGGTTAAAAACAACAAAGAAAGAATAAGTAATTTGCAAGGAAAGAAAGAAAAAAGAAGTACAAAAGGCAATGAAGCAAGGAATGCAATAACGAAAACAAGGGGATATCAAAGAAAAAAATGAGAAAAGAAATTAAGGAGAAAGATCTCAAGGAATGAAAAAAGAGAGATTATGCAAGGAAAGAAGGAATAAAAGAAAAAAGAAAAAATGAAGAAGATAAAAAAGAAAAAAGAAGAAAGAGACAGATAAGAAGGAACGAACAAGGAAGAGGCGAGGGAAGGAGGGAGATGTGATCAGTGAAGTGCAGACAGACGCAAGTGTGGCGGCCGTCAAGCCGGATCGACGTCGGCGAAGTGAACCAACTCTTTACGACATATTTCCCTCTCGCTGCCGCCGTTAACTTGGGGAATTATGACGCCCCTGGAGCCAGATTGCGCCCGTTCCTTCAGCCGGTGTTAACAAGGCCCGGTGGATAAGGAGGGCCGGCGCGGCGCCCTTATTGCGAAGGCGAATCCCTTGCAAGAAGGTTGAGATCGGCGAGGGAGGGAAGGGTAGGTGGTGCGTCTCGGCCGCGCGCCGGAAGTATTATGCAAGCTTTTGATGCTGTGTTATGGCACGATTCTGGTGTCTGTTTGGGTTAGTTTTTTCTTTTCCTGTTTTCTTTTTTTTTTAACGCAATATGATTCTTTTTTTATTGATTTTTGAGGTATTGGCGGGAGGAAGGGAGGAAGGGTGCTGAAGATGCGCGTCCTCTGGGTTCCTTGTGGATACGAGACAATCGAATATAGTTTTTCTCCTTTTGGTTTTGATAGATATAGATAGATATAGATTTAGACGGAGGTATATATGTAGGTGTAGAAAAATGAAGAAATATGTATTTATGTATTATTACGAATATGTCAGTCGGTCTGTATATAAACACACTGATATAAACAGACATGCATTCTGTCAGTCTAGTTAGATAGATAGCATGCACATATATATGTGTGTGTGTGTGTGTGTGGGTGTGTATGAATACTTAGATTACCTAACCAAAGCAAGAAATTCTTATCCTAGAACTAATATTAGCTTTAATTCTGCTTTGTCTGTAGATTCAGATGCATCAGTCCACGTGCCCACATTCGCCTACCTTGCAGGAAGGCGAACGTTGCACAGCCACAGGTAACTCCAGCAGAGGGGAACACAGCTGTATTAAGAGCAGATTTTCCAATCCTCGGGCCTCTTATCCCCCCCCCCCCCTTCAAGGCCATCACAATACTGAAGCTAAATCCAATTTTTCGACCTAACAGAGACCCTACAGTACCTGCGGGTTCGGGTCGAGCCAATTACAGGTCGAGGGAAAGGAACACCGCGGGAAGGAGGCTCTGCTCGCCCTCGGCCGGAATGCAGGGAGGGCGCGCGTGCTTGTGTGTGTGCGTGTGTGTACATGTATATGTATGTATAGATATATGTATATATATATTTGTGTGTGTGTGTGTGATGTATATGTATATGTATGTATAGATATGTATACATGTGTGTGTGTGTGTGTGTGTGCATGTATATGTATATGTATGTGTAAATATGTGTATATATATATGTGTGTGTGTGTGTGTGTGTCATGTGTGTGTGAGTGTGCCGTTGTTT
>NW_020870319.1:133773-148773 GCF_003789085.1 Penaeus vannamei
CCTCATCCTCATCCTCTCCTATCCTCTCCTCCTCCTCCCTCCCTCCTATCCTCATCCTCACATCCTCTCCCTACCTCCTCAATCTCCTCACTCATCTCTCTCCCTACCTCCTCATCCCATCCTCTCCTTACCTCCTCCTCATCCTCATCCTCATCTTCTCATTCCTCTCTCCTACCTCCTCATCCTCATCCTCTCCTACTCCTCATCCTCATCCTCTCCCCCCTCCTCATACCTCATCCTCTCTCCTACCTCCTCAACATCCTCTTTTATCTCCTCATCCTCATCCCCTACCTCCTCACCTCACCTTCCTCTACTCCTCCTCATCCTCATCTCTCCCTATCTCCTATCCTCATCTCTCCCTACCTCTCATCTCATCCTCTCCCTATCTCTCCTCCTCCTCCTTCTCTCCTACCTCTCCTCATCCTCCTCCTCTCCCTACCTCCTCATCCTCCTCTCCTTACCTCCTCATCCTCATCCTCTCCCTACCTCCTCATCCTCTCTCTCCCCTCCATCCTCATCCTCATCTCCCACCTCCTCTCATCCTGCATCCTCTCCCTACCTCCTCTCATCCTATCTCCTCTCCTACTCCCTACCTCATCTCCTCTCCCTACCTCCTCATCCTCATCCTCTCCTTACCTCCTCATCATCCTCTGTATCCCTCCTCTCCTCTCTCCTACTCCTCATCCTCCTCCTCTCCCTACCTCCTCATCCTCTCCTCATCTCCTATCCTCCTCCCCTACCTCCTCCTCTCATCCCCTCTCTCTACCTACCTCCTCATCATCCTCTGTTTATCTCCTCATCCTCTCCCTACCTCCTCATCATCCTCTGTTTATCTCCTCATCCTCTCCCTACCTCCTCCTATCCCTCTACCCTCCTCCTCCTCTCCTACTCCTCCTCCTCCTTCCTCCCTACCTCTCATCCTCCTCCTCTACCCTATCCTCGCCTCCTCTACCTCCTCTCCTCATCCTCTCCCTACCTCCTCATCCTCATCCTCTCCCTACCTCCTCATCCTCATCCTCTCCCTACCTCCTCATCCTCATCCTCTACCTCCTCCTCATCTCTCATCCTCTTCCTCTCATCCTCATTCCTCTCCCTACCTCTACTCATCCTCCGCTACCTCCTCCCTCTCCTCTCCTCCCTCCTCATCTCTCTCCCTACTCCTCCTCCTCCTCCTCCTCCTCCTCTCCCTACCTCCTCATCCTCATCTTCTCCCTACCTCATCCTCATCCTCTCCCTACCTCCTCATCCTCTCCCTCCTCCATCCTCTCCTCCATCCTCTCCCTACCTCCTCTCATCCTCCTCTCTCTCTCTACCTCCTCGCTCATCCTCTCCCTCCTCCCCTCCTCCTCCTCCCCCTCCCTCCTCCCTACCTCCTCCTCCTCCTCCTCCCTAACCTCTCCTCCTCCCTAACCTCCTCCTCTCTCCTACCTCTCCTCCTCTCCTACCTCCTCCTCCTCCTCTCCCTAACCTCCTCCTCCTCTCCCTACTTCCTCCCTCCTCCTCCTCTCCCTACCACCTCCTCTTCCTCTCCCTACTCTCCTCCTCTCTCTACCTCCTCTTCTCTCCTCTCCTACCTCCTCCTCCTCCTCCTCTCCTCTCCTCCCTCCTCTCCTACCTCCTCCCTCCTCTCCCTACCTCCTCCGCCCCTCTTCCCTAACCTCCTCCTCCTCTCCCTACCTCCTCATCCTTCTCCTTCTCTCCCTACCCTCCTCCTCCTCCTCTCCCTACCTCTCCGCCTCCTCTCCCTAACTCCTCCTCCTCTCCCTACTCCTCATCCTTCTCCTCCTCCCTACCTCTCTCCTCCTCTCCCTACCTCCTCCGCCTCCTCTCCCTAACCTCCTCCTCCTCTCCCTACCTCCTCATCCTTCTCCTCCTCTCCATACCTCCTCCTCCTCCTCTCCCTACCTCCCCTCCTCCTCCTCTCCTCCTCCTCCTCCTCCTCCTCTTCTCCCTACCTCCTCCTCCGACATCCTTCCTAGTCACGCATAAGTAAAGAAAATAAAACATTCCATGCGGCCCTTCTCATACTCCCATTTCTTTCTTTGTTTGTTATTTCCCCTTCCTCGTTCCTTTTCTTTCCCCTCGTTAGCACTTTGGCTTATTGGCGTCCTCCCTTAATGGCCGCCGCGTCCTGACCCCGAGAAGGATTGCGCTACTATATCAAGACGAGAGAGGAGAGAGAGATGAGGGATAAATGAGGGGAGAGGAGAGAAAGGGGGAGGGGGATAACTGAGAAGAGGGGAGAAAAGAGAGAGAGGGATGGAGGGAGGGGGAAATGTAAAGGGAGAGGAGAGAGATGTTTTTTTTTTTTTTTTTTTTTTTTTTTTTTTTTTTTTTTTTTTTTTGCAGCCGGATAGGAAAGGATGGAGGTCCTCGAAGGTGATCTAGCTAGATCGTGCGAAGAGCAGGTCCGGAAAATGAAAAAGCGAGAGATTAAAAGTGGTGGGGCAAACCCACTTGCTGCTTTCTTTTGTGTTATTATGGTAACAAAAGTAATTCATACAAATCTTAAGATTACTATAAACAGTATTTACAATATCTGTACATTGCTGTTAATGGTTAAGCAAGACAGTGTTCTGTGTCTATTTTACAGCGCTGCTGCATAGTCTGGGTCTGGCGGTCCGTTCTCCAAGTACGGAGCGATTCTCCTCCACCAGCTGTGGTCTCTTCCGTGAGGGTTCTCAGTTTGCTGTTCCTCGGAAGTTCTGGCCAGTTCTTCGTTTGTGATGGCCATTTTGTCCCAGACTTTTTTAGAGAGTGTGTATAGTCTTGTGTTTATTGGCTCGATTCTGTATTTGTCGTGCAGTTCTGATATCGTAAGTCTGGTGTCTTCTTCGTTCCTGTTGGTTGCTGCCCGGAGTGCTCGGTTCTGGAACTGTTGCATCTTCCTGATGTTTGTTTTGGAGGATATGCAGAGAGGGATGGCTGGGTACTCCATGATTGGTCTTATCAGGGTTTTGTAGAAGTGCAATTGCGTATTCGTACTCATTCCTTTGAAACGTTTTAGTTTGGTGAATTGCTTTTTTGCCATTGCAAGTCTCCTTTTCATGTGGGTTGACACCCCGCGGGTGCCGAATTCCATGCCAAGTATCTTTACTTTGTTGCAGAATGGAATTCTCTCTTGGTCAACAATTACCTCCTTTGGTTTTGTGGCTGATACTGAGAGAAGTTGAAATTTATTCTTGTTTGTTTTAATCTTCCATCTCTTCTCGAAGTCATTTATCCTTTTGATTTCATTTACGGTGACTGCAGTAAGCATTTCTTTTGACTTTAATGGATATAGCATGATTTGAGTTATATCATCTGCAAAGCTGACGTCGACGCAGTTGTTGTTGGGTCGTTCGAGGTCTGCCGTGTAGAGTATGAAGAGAGTTGGACTTAATGTTGACCCTTGTGGCACCCCGCTCCGTAGTGGGAATCTTGGTCCTGCAACTGTATCGAGTCGTATCATTGCTGTTCTTCCCTCCACGAAGTTGCAAGGATCTTTTCCATGATATGTGGTACATTGATTTGCAATATTTTGTATTGCAGTCCTGGTTTCCACATTTTATCAAATGCTTTCGCAACATCTCTGCAAACTATGTTGCACTGCTGTCGGTCTCTCTGTGACATGGCGATTGTTTCGTATATGGCCGCAATTGCTTGTTGTGTGCCTCTCCCTTTTCTGAAACCATACTGGTTGTTATTGAAGAGATTGCATCTTTCAATGTAGTTCGTAATGCGATTGTTAATGATCTTTTCGAATACTTTTCCCGGGATTTCTAATAGGGAGATCGGTCGGTAATTCTCGGTTTTCTTGGGTCCTTTCCTTCTTTGGGAATGAGAATCATTACCGCGTTCTTAAATTTGTCCGGGAAATAACCCATCGAAAGGGACCAGTTGAATATTGCTTTTAATTTTTCAATTGCCGCTTCCGGTAGTTTTTTGCATAATGGTCTTTCTTATTCCGCTTGCGCCAGGTGTTTTGTCTTTAAATTTAATTATGATTGTTTTTATTTCTTCTTTAGATATTGGTCTGGTTAGAGGGCTGTCATCTTGCAATCTGTTTAGATTTGCTTCTCTGTAGGGGGTTAGTCTTTCCTTGTTTACAGATAGATAGGCTTTTATCTGGCTTCGTGTTGCAGGTCGAAAGTTCTGTTATTCTGGAGTGATGTTAAAGATGTTCTTCCAGAAGTTTCTGAAAACTGCTTCTTTCTGTTTGCTGTCAAAGACTTTCTCATTCCTTTCATTCAGTATGTATGGAGCCTGATTGTGTTTGCATCCCATTAACCGTCTTATTTTCCCCCAGAACTTTTTAGGGTTGTTGTACTCAAGCTCTGTTGTTTTTATTAGGTTGTTCCAGTGATTTGTGTATAGGGCTTTACTTTCTTCTTTCAGGTCTTCCTGTATTTCCCTGTATTGGTTTCGTGATGCTGTTGTCCAACCAATATGTTCGACGGCGTTTAAGATATTTTTATATCTCCATTCTAGTAATTTCAGACGATTACTTGTTAATGGGTGTGGTAAAGTAGCAAACCTTTTCTTTGGTATGGCTTTATCCATTGCTCTTTCAACGGTGGTGTACCATGCGTCGATTTCGGTATTGATATACTCTTTGCTGATTACTGTGTTCTCAGCGTCTTCTATGGTCATATGGTCATCTACGTCTTTTTTTGAAAAGTTCCCAGTCTGCCCTTTTTAGAATGAACATTTCTTTTTGCGGGATCATGATGGGTGATGTTGATAAGGTGAAGACTATGGGTAGGTGGTCTGACGTGGTTAGTGGTCCTTGTTGGATAGCATGGTTCATATGGACGTTTTTATTCCCAAGAATAATATCTGGACGACCTTTTCCTCTTGTGCTGACGAAGGTATCGAAGTCCGGGCCAATGTGGGTGATCATATTTTGGTTTATTAAATTTACTAATTCGTCACCCATGAGATTGTTGCTGTTGTGGCCGATCGTTCGGTGTTTGGCGTTTAAGTCAGCAATGATGTATGCGGGGATGTTGGTTCGCATTATTTTCATTATGTCTGGGTAAGGAAATTGTGGGCGTCGGGGCGGCATGTATGCTGTGCCGATTATGAATTTGCCACGATTTGTCTGCAGTTCAACTGCGAGGAAGTCCTCATTGAAGTCGTCTATGATTTTGTGTTTTATATGTCTCTTGATGCATATTGCAACTCCTGCATCGCCTTCGTTTAGTATGTTTCTTTGATGGACATTGTAACCAAAGATCTTTATTTGCTCGTTATTCTGGACACAATGAGCATTGATTAATATGATATCTGGATCTTCCTTCAGATATGTGTTGGAGAGTTCGTGTTTTCTCGTGCGCCAATTCAGGACGTTGTGTTGGATTATTCTGAATCTATTTGAGTACATGTTTGCTGTGTTCACGAGAGCCTTCTATATTATGTCAGGGTCTGTGGAGGACTTTCTGGCAGTGTGGTGTTCGCCTCTCGTCCCGTTAGTGATGCTGTTGAATGCATCTTCTGCCACATACTGTATCCTGTAGGCGCTCAGGTCGATAATTCTGCTGTGGATCTGATCTCTGATAGTTTGGTCATCGTATATGTCAGGATGGTAGTATGTGTACTTTATTAGTTTTGTTTGGATGAACTGTGCGATCTCTCTGTGCGATGGTCTCTTGGGGATGAACCCAATGCTTTCCACTTTCGCTCTCAGTCTGATCTCTGGCAGTTTCACTTTCGTCACGCTGGCTTTCCGTTCGGGTTGTCTACGTGGTTTCGGGCGGGTTTCCTCTTCCTCTTGGTGGTGTATCGGGCGCGGGAGTCTGTATTCCTCGTCGCTCTCAGTCTGCCCTCGCTGCGACGTTTCTTCGCTCGCCGTTTTCTTTGCGGCTGTTTCCTGGGTTGGCGATGTTTCCCTGACTCTCTTGTTGCTTGTTTCCTCGTGTTCCATTTCTCCTTGCCTGTTATCTGCTTCTGCGTCCATTACTGTGGTGTTGCCCATGAGTACGCTAAGTGTTTCACTGGCATGTTCTGAGATGGAATCTGACTCTAGGGATGTTGTTTAGGTCATACATCTCATCGACCGTTTTTTGGAAGCTGCCTGGCTCTTTGGCTTCCTGAATGTATGCAAATATGATCGCACTCATTATGCTGGCCGCTGCATTCGGTGGTAAGGATTTTATAATTGCCTCAGGATTGACTGTAGTGGCAGTTCTTGCTTCTGTTACTGCCCTCGCATAGCTTGCTTGGGTAAACGAGGAGGTGGCGGTTGTTTGGCTCCTCAGTGCCTGTCTCTCTTGTTTGGTTCTTTCTTTGATTATGTTTTTCCTGGTTTGGCATTTAGCGGCTAGCGTGCGGTGATCACCGTTGCAATTCAGGCATTTCTTTGTAATATATTGCAATTTTTGTATGTGTGATCTTTCGCAGAGCATTCTGAGCAAGCTCTATAGGTCTCTGGCTCCTTGCAATCTTTTATCATATGGTCGTATTTATAACACCTATAGCAAGGGACTAGATTTATGAAAATTTCTTTTTCGATAAATCTTGATGGGATGGATTGGTGCAAGAGCAGCATTCCGCTTTCCAGGGCTTTCTTGGCCATTTGGGTGGTTTCGAACCTCACCTTAATGATTGTTGGCGCGTTAGGTAGCTTAATCGCCTCTTCAACCTTTGCCCAGCTGTTCTCTCTTTCGATGGTTTCTTTAATTTCGCTCTCTTCATAATCAATGATTTGTCGGTCAATGTTTCTGATTGTTACTGTTCTCATGGCATTATATTCAGGAGGATCTTGTATTTCAAATTGCTGTGTTTGAAATATTGCTTTGCAATCTGTGGACATCAGCTTTTCAATTGTCTCTTCATTTGCGACTGCATAAAAAGCATTTTTGACGTCTTCTACTTTATAGACCGTCACCTTTGCTTGCCCAAGCATTGCCATATTTTTTGCCCGCCTGCCTGAAGAGGTCGGGTTTTTTATCTCTAATCCTTATGCGTGCCATTTTGACCTCAGTTGGTGGTTTGGCAGCTCATGTTGGCTATGGGCTGTTGGGTTGTTAGCCCCTGGTTGGCTGAGTGGGTCGTCTGCTTATTATCCAGGCTAGTGTGTATAGCCAGTCTGAACTCCACTCTGTTATTTTTTCAATGCCAACTTATTTAGGATGGCTTTTTTCCTATTGCCTATCTATGCTGGCACTGAATAGGTATCATGAGCCAGGACGTTGCCGGTGACCTCACACCAAGGAAGGAGTTTTAAGACCACAACGGCTACCTTCCGAGAATGTCAGGCGGGCATAGCTGCAGGAGCACATAAGGAGCGTGTTAACAGTCCGAGTGCCCTGAGCGATGGAGATGGGGGTGAGAAGTGAGGGGAGAGATGGGGGGGTATGGAGAGAGGGAGTAGAAAGAGAAGTGAGGGGAGATGCGAGAGGGGGTAGAAGGAGGTAGAGAGAAGGAGAAGTGAGGGGAGAGGAGAGAGGGGTAGAAGGAGAATTGAGAGGGAGGGGGAGAAAAAAGGGAAAAGGAGAAGTGAGGGGAGAGGAGAGAAAAGGGGAAAAGTAAAAGAAGTGAGGGGAGAGGAGAGAGAAAAGGGGAAAAGGAGAAGTGAGGGGAGAGGAGAGAAAAGGGGAAAAGGAAAAGAAGTGAGGGGAGAGGAGAGAGAAAAGGGGAAAAGGAAAAGAAGTGAGGGGAGAGGAGAGAGAAAAAGGAGAAGTGAGGGGAGAGGAGAGAGAAAAGGGGAAAAGGAGAAGTGAGGGGAGAGGAGAGAGAAAAGGGGAAAAGGAGAAGTGAGGGGAGAGGAGAGAGAAGGGGGCCCTTGTTTCTTTGGGTGTGATGGAGGACCATAAATTTTCTTCTTCTTTTGAGGGAGGGTGTGAGGGGAAAGGGTAAAGGATGTATGTGCTGTGTGTTTTTATATAGGTTTCTATGTTTGTGTGTGTGTGTTTGTGTTAGAATATGTATGCGTTTTTATGCGTATGATTGTGTTTGTCTCTGTTAGAATGTGTGTGTGATGTGTGTGTTTGTGTGCAGGTATACAAATGTCTTTAAATGCAGTAGTTACATTCATGTCATTGATATGCCCATATTGGTTCCGAGTAAATTTCTTTAAGAAAATGTGTATCAGGCCTGACAAAGTAGAATTGGAACAGAGATTATAAAGGCAATTAAGCTAAATATTGCTTGGATGCCATGATGCCGCCGCCAGTGCCACATAACCGCTACCAGTGCCACATGCCCCTCACCTGTGCCACAGGACCCCCACCAGTGCCACAGGACCCCCACCAGTGCCACAGGACCCCTACCAGTGCCACAGGACCCCCACCAGTGCCACATGCCCCTCACCTGTGCCACAGGACCCCCGCCAGTGCCACAGGACCCCCGCCAGTGCCACAGGACCCCCGCCAGTGCCACAGGACCCCGCCAGTGCCACAGGACCCCCGCCAGTGCCACAGGGCCGCCTGCCCACAGGACACCCGCCAGTGCCACAGGACCGCCCTCCCCCCTTCCAAACCAACAGCGGCGCCCTTCCGCTAGCACATCAACCCCGATTTGCCTCCCGGATTGGGAAACAGGCCATGCGATTCTCCCTTCGACCCAAACAGCCCTTTAAACCAGGCCATTGCACTTCAAGGAATAGGTCTACAGCCTCCACCGCAATGATAACTCAAACCTCCTGCTAATTCCTCGTGCGCGGGAGGTCCTTGTATCTTAAGGTATCTTCCAAGAAGAGACGCAGGTTGACCCGGATACCTTGAGACTTATTCAGCATGTCGCCGTCTGTGTGTTTGTCTCGTCCGATAATGAAGCCAGGTATTGCTAGTTTCCATGCTTCTGAGAGGTCGCTTTCATCCTCTGTCATAACGAGGGAGATCTTGACAGAGAGGAAAAGAAAGAGAAATACAGAGAGGGAAGGAGAGAGAAAGAAAAGGAGAGAGTGAGAGACAGTTAGAGCAGATCCGCGAAAGAGGAAAAGAGACATAGAGAGGTAGATGATTGAGAGCGAAATTATTTTAAAAATACAGACCAAAAAAAGGAATCGTGTAAAAATAGATTTTAAAAGTAGGATCCAGAAAGGGAAAGTTGCGAGAGAAAATATATAGATATATATATTTCCAGTCCAGCCAGCATCGACAAGATCAGAAGAAGTCATCTGGCGAAAGCGCATCTCTGCGTGACTTCCGGGTAAGAAAGCACTCCAGCCATGGTTTTAGGAGAGTTGCCATGAGTCGCTGGATGCTGCCTCTGAGCCCGCTCTCCTGGACTGCGCCCCCGTGCGTGCGCGAGTGTGCGTGTGGGGGTTTGGGGGGGGGTGAGGTGTGTGCGAGTGTGGGCGTAGGACTTGATATGTGTCTGTTAGGGTAGAGGGATGTGTGTTTGTGTGTATGTGTGTGTGTGTGTGCGTGTATTGCGAAAGAGGGTTTCACGTTCCTCATAAGTACTTGTGCTCAGGCGTGTTCCCGGGAGCTTATGCATAAAGGTATACACGTAGATGTGCGCGAAGAAGTGCTTTCAACAAGCACAGCCCACAATAAGCCAGGAAAACGATTCGATTCCTGTGCCCGCTTCGCCTGCAATATCCCCAGCTCTGCCATCTTCTCTCACGTGTAAATATTTGTCACGCGTTGCAAAAGTCTTTTCGTTTGTACTGTTCCCCAGAGGCTATTGTGAAAATAACGAAATACGGGACGAGCGGACATGCTTTGCCGTTTTGCCGAATGAGAAAAGAGAGCGAAAAACGGACCGAAATCCAAGGCGTCCTTTCAAAATCTAGCGAAGTGCAGACGTTAAGGAAAAACAAAAGAATTGGGCTTGTGTCTTTTGTGTATGTGTGTATATATATATATATATATATATATATATATATATATATATATATATATATATATATATATATACATATACATGTGTGTGTGCGTGCGTGTGTGTGTGTGCATGCGTGTGTGTGTGCGTGTGTATGTGTGTGCCTGTTTCTGAGCCCGTATATTCGTGTCTGCTCTACGCCTTCATCTGCTTGTATGTGTGCATGTACCGATGTATCCGTCTCTCACACACTTCCTTTACCGTTCCGCTGATCTCGAAAGAATTACTTGCCGCAGACGTACCGCGGCCGCTCCACCGAGGCGAATCTCGGATAAGCGGGCATTGAGAGTCGTGGAGGCGGATGCGTGAGAAACGAAATTTCGGTCGATTGACGAGCCATGAGAGCGGAAGCGAGGGCGGCGGAGGGGGGGGGGGTGAGGTTTTAATGATATCGAAGTTATCAAGGGTTTCTGGGATTTATTTTCTTCGGTATCGTCTTATTCTTATTCTTCGTCATCGTCGTCGTCTTCTTCGCCATCATTATCGTCTTCTTCGTCATAATCATCGTCTTCTTCGTCATCGTCCTCTTCGTCATCTTCCTATCCTTCTTCATCGTCCTCCTCTTCTTCATCGTCCTTTTCTTCTTCGTCATCGTCCTCTTCGTCATCATCATCGTCATCATCCTCTTCTTCGTAACCTTCCTATTCTTTTTCGTCATCGTCCTTTTCTTCTTCGTCATCGTCCTCTTCGTCATCATCATCGTCATCATCCTCTTCTTCGTAACCTTCCTATTCTTTTTCGTCATCGTCCTTTTCTTCTTCGTCATCGTCCTCTTCTTCGTCATCGTCCTCTTTTTCGTCATCGTCCTCATCTTCATCGTTTTCATTATCATCGTATTCTTTTTCGTCATCGTATCTTGATAAATAAAGAAAAAATTTACACATAAAATATATGAACATATGAAGACTGTAGAGAAATAAAATGATAGACAATTAGCCGGAAGGTAAGAAAATATAAAGGCAGTAGATAGATAGATGTAAAGTGGGTATATGGAGATGCAAAAAGTATACTGATAGATGAATAGAAGATAAAATATGAGAGAATCTTTTCAGCTGAGGGAAATACAGCATTCCATCATTTCACACCTTATTTCTCCTCATTTTTCTTTCTTTCCTATTTTCTCTTTCTCGCTCTCTAAGCCATAGTGATACTCGGAACAGCCTGAAGCTAACACGATGATATTTTACTTTTGAAGCTGTTTGTTATTATATTTTGTATGATTTCCTGTGTTTTTTGTGTATTTTTCTGTAAGTTTTACCGTGAATCATCAGTATCATTATTCTTATCAGTATCTCCTTCACTGTTAGTGTTATTATTATTGTTATTACTGTTGTTTTTTGTTGGTGTTATTATTGTTAGTATTATTATCATTCTTGTTATCATTATTGTCCTTGTACTATCACTGTAATTAGTAGCAGTATTGTATTATTATTGTTGTTGTTATCATTGTTAGTATTATCATTATTAAGGTACTTTTCCACTATTATTATTGCTTTATTATCATTATTATTATTTTTACGATTATCATCATCATTATTGTCATCATGATTTTTATTATCATTACTCTCATTACGATTATTATTATCATTATTGTTGTTATTATGCTTTATATTATCTTTACCATCATCGCTACGATTATAATTATCATCATTATTATAACGATTATTATTATCATTATCATTATTATAACGCTTATTTTTATCATTACTATTATTATGATAACGATTATTATCATTATTATTATCCTAACGGTTATTGTTTATATTATCATTATTATTATTATTATCCTAACGGTTATTGTTAATATTATCATGATTATTATCATTATCGTTATTGTTATTATTATCATCACTGCTGATTATCATCGTCATCATCATCATCGTTATTGTTTTTATTATTATCAGTACCACACTTTATCATTACCACCCCTTATCCCGCTTTATCACCTACACCGATCAATTCCTTCGTCTCCTCTATTCCCCCTTCTCGCCTTCCTTCATTCTTACTCTTCCCGTCATCATCGCCAACTCCGCTCTCTTACCCTTTCTTCTTACTCGTCTCCTTATACGATGGTGAGAGACCCCCCCCCCCGAATAGGCCTACCGTAAGAATATTTATGGGAATTGGGTTAAATAGGCCGTTCGTTCCATCATCGTTCCTCACGTTCACGCAATTAGTAGAATAAAGAAGATTGTCAAGTACCTTAAGAGGCCGTAGGAGTAGCGTGGCGTGTTCTCAAGGGCGAGAATCCGGTCGTTTTGATAGGGAATAGGACTCTTATGCGCTTCTCTTTCGGCGGTGTATATTTTTTTCAACTTCTTGAATCTATTTTCTTGATTATTATTTCTTCTTTTTCGTTCTTTTTCCTTCCTTTTCCTTCTTTCTTTCGTTTTTTTTCATATATTTACCAACTCTGACTCTTTGGAAGTTCATTAGATATGCGTAGTTTTTATGATGGTCAGGGATGCAATTAGAAAACGGTTCTAGTGCATTTGCCTCGTTTTCTGTTTCTAGCTTTTCTTTATATACAAACGGTCATATTTTTGTTGAAATATATGCTGATGTTGATAAATATACATGTGTATCTGCTCTTGTGAACTTATGCATATGTATATGCCCCCTCCCCCCCTCTCTCTCTCTCTCTCTCTCATACCATATTCGATGCTTGGGTAGTTATGATGTATAGTCTCTGTACATTAAGGGGAAACTACCTCGCGCCTAAAGGTTAAAGTGCAGGGGAGATAAAGCACAATACAGTATTTCGTGCAGCTGTTCGACGCCAGTACGCAAGTCAGTAAGAGAAGAGGATCATGTGTTACTGTGGTGTGGTTTATGTTTTTTTTTTTTCTCTCTCTCTCTCTCTCCCTCTCTTCTTTTCATTCTTTGTGTATTGATCTATCTTTTTCATTTTCATTTTTTCTTTCCTTTGCTGATTTATCTATTACCTTTCTTAACCTCTTAACTTTTATTGCACTCTACCTCTTACATTTTAGCTATTATTATGTTGTGCATTTTTAGTATTTTATTTTACATATTGCATCTCGCTTTTTATCCTTCTTTGAATATCTTTATACTGTATTTTGCCTTCTTTATTCGATTTTTCTATTCTCCCTTTGTTGTTCTTTTACTTCTTTTCTCGATTGTTCGTCCCTTTTCTTCATCCTTTCATCATGCGCTCTATCACTTCCCTTGCATTTTTCTTTTTTTTTTTTAATTCTGCGTCCGTTCACTTGTATAGTTGTTGGTGACGGTGGTAATGATGGTGGTTTTATTTGCTGCTGTTGATATTGTTTTATTTTGCTTCTCCCTCATTATTCTTCACCTCTTCTTCTCCCTCTCCGTCCATACATTTCCCCTTTTTTATTATCTATGTGTGCGTATGCCTTTATCATCCTCCCACCTTTCCATCTCTATTTCCAACCGTCTCGTCTCGCCCACCAATTCGCGACGACATTCCACCTTCGCCTCGGGGCCCGATTCGACCGCGGCGCGAGGAGGAAGGGGTGGGTCGTATTCTCTCTCTCTCTCTCTCTCTCTCTCTCTCTCTCTCTCTCTCTCTCTCTCTCTCTCTCTCTCTCTCTCTCTCTCTCTCTCTCTTCTCCTCTCTCTTTCTCCCTCTTTCTCTCTCTCTTTGAATGAATATATTGAAACAGCGTCCTATCAAAAATTACGCAGATTTGAAGATGCAAAAATTGAGACGTCTTTTTGTATCGTTGGTATCGTAGGATTGTTTATTCTCTTTTTTTATTGAGTTCTCGATCGTTTCGATGTTGTTTATATCTCTGCAATGCTGTGTTATCATTCCTTTTTTGATGTTACTGAACGGTATTTTGCCTTTGGTAATACTGGTACCGATATACCGTTAGATGCCCCCAACCCAACACTTATTTTTCATATTAACTCTTTCCTATACACAATGAAACAATAAGCAATCAAAACCTACTTGATCAAGATTCTTCGATCCCATAAAAAAAAAATTCAGACCCTCATTTTTTTTCTTTCATCATTTATATTCTACTTTATTCACGAATGATCTGAACCCATAAAAAAGTCAGACCCTTAGTTTTTCTTCTTCATTCATTTATATTCTACTTTATTCACGAACGACTTCCCGCGCGTCGCAGTGTAGCCAGACGGGCGTTGTTCCCTTCAAGAGCGAGCGACAGAAGGCGAAAATTCCCCCCTCGAGCGCCGGCCAGACTAAGGGCTCGATAATGAGGATGAGTCAATATCGGAAAGTCAAAGAGAAAGTTAGCAGTGTAATCAAATCAAGCGCACGGCCTCGGGCGATCCGGGAACTGCTTGTGAAATGTTATTGGGCTTTAAAAGAGCAATTAGTTGCTGGAGAACTAATTATGCCTTCTCTCTCTCTCTCTCTCTCTCTCTCTCTCTCTCTCTCTCTCTCTCTCTCTCTCTCTCTCTCTCTCTTCTCTCTCTCTCTCTCTCTCCTCTCTCTGTCTGTCTGTCTCTCTCTCTCTCTCTCTCTCTCTCTTCTCTCTCTCTCTCTCTCTCTCTCCCTCTCTCTCTCTCTTCTCTCTCTCTCTCTCTCCTCTCTCTCTCTTCTCTCTCTCTCTCTCTCTCTCTCTCTCTCTCTCTCTCTCTCTCTCTCTCTCTCTCTCTCCTCTCTCTCTCCTCTCTCTCTCTCTCTCTCTCTCTCTCTCTCTCTCTCTCTCTCTCTCTCTCTCTCTCTCTCTCTCTCTCTCTCTCTTTTCTTCTCGCCCCACATTTTATACATTTATACACACGAATACATCATCAACAAAATGGAAGACGAAATGCAGGTTTTATTTCGTAAGACAAAGAATCCGCTCGCTCCTCCGTTAGCTAACAAAGCTAATTCACGGTTCCATTTGCCCGCCTCTGCTGTGCAAGCAATAAAGCACTTGCAAGGAAAGCAGTTCCTTCAGAGACAGGGTATCCTTCCCGAACAGCGCAACTGACAGATTTGCAAAAAGTCGGTTTGCAATAAGAAACTCCTTCACAGACAGACATCGAGGCAAGCATGCGAGCAAATGCGTCCGCGTCGACATCAGCCAATCTGTGTTCTACAGAAGATGCCGTTTCAGGCTTAATGAATTTGATTAAGAGAGCCTTGTAAACTGCATTGTGAGAATGTGAGAATTGGCGCTCCTATTCTTCATCTTTCTTTCTCTCGTTTTTGTAATGTTTGTCATGCTCTTTTTCTCTCCT
>NW_020870319.1:153773-163773 GCF_003789085.1 Penaeus vannamei
CAAGCAAATGGATTCGGGGGCTGGGCGTATACACATACAGTACATTTTGCACACACACATACACTCACACACATCATGACTGAACAGAACACGTTTCCCATCGAGAAGACGAATTCACACAAACTGACTGCCAATCACGTGGTCTAACTGCTGGTTGAGCGTGCAGACTATCAGTCAAGTGTCCTAACTGCCGGTCTAGCGTCCTAACTGCAGTCTAGCGTCTGTTGTCGAGTGTCCTAACTCTCAAGCGTCCCCTGTTGACAAATGCCGTCTAGCGTCCCAGCTGTTGTCGAGTGTCCTAACTGCCGTCTAGCGTCCCAGCTGTTGGTCGAGTGTCCCAACTGCCGGTCAAGCGTCCAGCTGTGGTCGAGCAACTGTCGGTCTAGCGTCCAGCTGTTGGTCGAGTGTCCTAACTGCAGTCTAGCGTCCTAACTGCCGGTCAAGCGTCCCAGCTGTTGGTCGAGTGTCCCAAATCCCGGTCTAGCGTCCCAGCTGTTGGTCGAGTGTCCTAACTGCCGGTCTAGCGTCCCAGCTGTTGGTCGAGTGTCCCAACTGCCGGTCAAGCGTCCCAGCTGTTGGTCGAGTGTCCTAACTGTCGGTCTAGCGTCCCAGCTGTTGGTCGAGTGTCCTAACTGCCGGTCTAGCGTCCTAACTGCAGGTCAAGCGTCCCAGCTGTTGGTCGAGTGTCCCAAATGCCGGTCTAGCATCCCAGCTGTTGGTCGAGTGTCCTAACTGCCGGTCTAGCGTCCCAGCTGTTGGTCGAGTGTCCCAACTGCCGGTCAAGCGTCCCAGCTCGAGTGTCCTAACTGTCGGTCTAGCTCCCAGCTTGTCGAGTTCCTAAGTCTAGCGTCCTAACTGCAGTCAAGCGTCCCAGCTGTTGGTCGAGTGTCCCAAATGCCGGTCTAGCATCCCAGCTGTTGGTCGAGTGTCCTAACTGCCGGTCTAGCGTCCTAACTGCCGGTCAAGCGTCCCAGCTGTTGGTCTAGCGTCCTAACTGCCGGTCAAGCGTCCCAGCTGTTGGTCAAGTGTCCTAACTGCCGGTCTAGCGTCCCAGCTGTTGGTCGAGTGTCCTAACTGCCGGTCTAGCGTCCCAGCTGTTGGTCGAGTGTCCTAACTGCCGGTCTAGCGTCCCAGTCTCCTAACTGCCGGTCTAGCGTCCCAGCTGTTGGTCGAGTGTCCTAACTGCCGGTCTAGCGTCCCAGCTGTTGGTCGAGTGTCCTAACTGGTCTAGCGTCCCAGCTGGTCGAGTGTCCTAACTGCCGGTCTAGCGTGCGTCGAGTGCCGGTCTAGCGAACTGTCTTAACTGCCGGTCTAGCGTCCCAGCTGTTGGTCGAGTGTCCTAACTGCCGGTCTAGCGCTGTTGGTCGAGTGTCCTAAAGCGTCCCAGCTGTTGGTCGAGTGTCCTAACTGCCGGTCTAGCGTCCCAGCTGTTGGTCGAGTGTCCTAACCGCCGGTCGAGTGTCCTAACTGCCGGTCGAATGTCCTAACCGTCGGTCAAGCTCCGAACTGCCGGTATAGCGTACGAACTGCCGGCTGAGTGTCCTAAGTGTCGGTTAAGCGTCCTAATTGACGGTCAAGCGTCCTAACTGCCGGTCAAACGACCTGACTTACGATCGAGTCCTAACTGCCGGTCGAGTGTTCCAACTGCCGGTCGAATGTCCTAACTTCCGGTTGAACTTCCTAAGTGCCGGTCAAGTGTCCTAAATGCTTGTCGAGCTTCCTAACTGCTGGTCGAGTGTCCTAAATGCTTGTCGAGCGTCCTAACTGCTGGTCGAGTGTCCTAAATGCTTGTCGAGCCCTAACTGCTGTCGATGTCCTAAATGCTGTTGAGCGTCCTAACTGCCGGTCGAGAGTCCCAACTGCCTACCGAGCGTCCGCGCGCGCACGTCTCCTGGCGCGGCCGTCTCGCAGAATAAGGTTTTAATCACGACGATCACAGATGAGACACGTCCCCTGCGGGATGTCTAATTAGACCTTCAGGCAATAGACGAGACCAGATGGGCCCAGGTGGAAGGGGGGGGTAGCAGGGGAGGGACGAGGGGCAGGGGGTGACAAAGGCAAGGAGGGAAGGGAGGGGATTCGACGTGGCACAATGGGACGATCTTCTCTAAATTCGCCGGGATTGTTTTAGCAGACGGATGTCGAGGGGGTGCTGGGGGTCGGGGAGAGGGGAGGGAAGGGAAGGGAAGGGGGCGAGAGGAGGGTGAGAGGGAGGGAAGGGGGGAGGATGGGGGAATGCAGCGAGCGACTCGTATTCCAAGGTGTCGGGAACTCTGTCTATGTCTCTTGTGTATTCGGGATGAATGCGTTGTTTTCAGGATCAGCGTCAGTCATGTTCTCTCTCACTTTCTCTCCCTTTCCTTCTCTCTACTCTCTCGTTTTATCTGTTTATCTATTCGCCTATTTATTTGCTCATCTCTCTGTATGCCTGGCTGATTATCTCTCTCTATCTATCTGTCTGTCTGTCTCGTCTCATCTCATCTTCTCACCTTCCTATAAACATTGATAGAAAAGAAATTGAGATTTATTTCAAGAATTGAAGGATAAATATGTATAGATAGATAGATTCAGAGACAGATAAACTGTCATGCGTGTGTGAGTGTGTGTGTGTGTGTGTGCATATATATCTATAAATATGTGTGTGTGTGTGTGTGTTCATATCCATACATACATACATACATAATATATATATATATATATATATATATATTATATATATATATAGATAGAGAGAGAGAGAGAGAGAGAGAGAGAGAGAGAGAGAGAGAGAGAGAGAGAGAGAGAGAGATACATATAGATATAGATATATACACATATATGTATATATATATATATATATACATATAGATATAGATATATGCACATATATGTATATATATATATATATATATATATATATATATATATATATATATATATATATATATATATATATATATATATATATATATATATATATAGTAGAAATACATATGTATACATATATTTATGTATATATATATATATATATATATATATATATATATATATATATATATACACACATGATTGTGTATCTGCCTATGAATCAATCTGTTTCTCTTTTTCAGTTTTTTTACAATGAGACTCAATTTCTTTTCAGTCACCATTAGTGTGAAAGATAATTACTTTAATAATTTCTCCCTTATTTCTTTCCCACCGGTCTGAACATCCGCGCGTGTTTGTGTGTGTGTGTGTGTGTGGTGTGTGTGTGTGTGTGTGTGTGTGTGTGTGTGTGTGTGTGTGTGTGTGTGTGTGTGTGTGTGTGTGTGCGTGCGTATCTCCACCTCCACTCCAGAACAACAGAGATCATTCTGAAACGAATCTTACGTGAGACCAACTCTCTCTCCCCTGAAAAGCTGTATAGAAAACGGCTCCCCTGAAAAGCCTAGATTTATAGAAAACGGAATTCTCTTTTCTGTCTTCCCCTTAGACTGGATCCAACCGGAGTTTCAATCCCGTTTTCTATACCTTTTCTCCACCTGAGCCAAAATGTGGGATTTTTATCAACACTCTATTCAAGGCTATTTTGCTCTCCCTCTCTGCTTCCCACGCACTTTCATTGGCTCTTCTTTTCTCTCTCTCTCCCTCTCTCCTTTCGGCTCCTTTCTCCCCTTTGCGTCCTTATCAGTATGTTCTTCCACACTCTCATCTATATTTGCTTCTTGCAATCATCCTTTCGTTCTCTCTGTATGAAGGTTATCATCTGTCTCCATCGCTCTTGTAACTTTTCTTCCCATTCTTTTTACTTCTTTTATCTCTGTCTTCGCGTCTATTCTTCTTCGTAGTTTTCTTTTGATCTCCCTCCTCCGATCTCCGCAATCAGTATGCTCGCCTCATCTTCTCCACGTGTCTTTATTCATCTTTCCTTTTAACCCATTTTTATTATTCTAACTCCTGTTCATCGCATTGGAAAGTTGGACTTGTATTCTGGTACTGGTCTCTTGGTCCGGGTCTGCGTGTCACCGGTCTTAGGCACTTTAGCTTAATCTCTCTGTCTCTCTCTCTCTCTCTCTCTCTCTCTCCTCTCTCTCTCTCTCTCTCTCTCTCTCTCTCTCTCTCTCTCTCTCTCTCTCTCTCTCTCTCTCTCTCCTCCTCCCTCTCTCTCTACACACACACACACACACACACACACACACACACACACACAACACAACACACACATATTATATATATATATATAATATATATATATATATATATATATATGTATGTATGTGTGTGTGTGTTTGTGTGTTGTGAATGTGTATGTATGTATGATGTATATATAGATATATGTATATATATGTATGTATGTATGTATACATGTGTGTGTATGTGTGTGTATGTGTGTGTGTGTCCATCATCTTGCCTTCTCTTTCTCTAACCTTTTACTTTCTTTTTCTTACCTTTTCTTTTCTTTTCTCTTTTATATTATACTGAAGGCATAAGTCTGCCACTCCACCCCAGTCTCAACCCCCCCCCCCCGCATAAGGTCATATGGCGCCATCTGTTGCTCGAACCTTGATGTAATAATCCGTCACTCAAATGCCATATACCATCATCGCGAAAATTATTTGACTATTTACCACACAAACACGTTTTATGTATTAACTCCGAAGGGCGGTGAATCTTAGTGATGTTACAATACAGTTACTGAAATTATAGATATCACTATAAAATTGCTGCACTGTATCCCACAATGTGACAAATGCTCCTATTTGGCCAGTTGTAACTTACGAATAGTCGTTTGCTTTTTAGCGAACTGTGGCTCTTTATGGTTATTATTGAAGGATTGATTACTCTTTTATATTTGTCTTAGGTGTATTTTGGGTTAAAGTGGAAAGGAAATTGAAGAGAAAATGTTTGTTTGTGTGTGTGTTTCAAACGTGCGTGTGTGTTAGTTGGTGTTAGGTAATATTTACAGTCCGTTTTTAGTGGCTTATTTAAGAATCTTAATTAATTAATTTATATGCAGATATTCTGTAAGCTGCCATTAACGCCCATTTAGTATTCTTATTAATATTTATAATTGTTTATATCCTAAGCTCATCAATAACAGGGCCATATAATATCAGGAGTACTACTTTATCCCTGTACTTTATTGGATGAATCACTAGATTCTTAACTCACTCACATTATATTATAGTTATATTTGTTATTTCTCTGATCTAATATTTATATCACCTTCATACTACATATGAGACACATATCTCTTTATTTATGGTACATAAGGCCGATATAGATAGTTGAAGTTGTATTATCTTCTCTGAATATATGAGATTAGAATCTGACAAGATAGATAGGTTATAGGTGTGTAATGTTCTATATATTATATATATATATATATAATGTAATATATATCAATATATAGTTAAATTATTACTATATATATATATTATAATATATATAGGATATTTATATATATTATATTATAGTTATATATTATCATAATATATATATATATATATAAATTAATATTTTATAATATATATATATATTAATATATATAAATTACATTATATAATATTATATATATATATCTCATATGATATGTGGTGTGATGTTAGTGTGTTGATGTGGTAGTGTTGTTGATGTAGTGTAGGTGTGTGTAGTGGTGTGATGTGTTGTGATGTGTGATATCAATATATGTTTATATATTATATAATATTAATATGTAATATATATATATTATATTATTATTTATTATATTAATATTAAATTATTAAATAATATTATTATTATATAATTATAATTAAATTATTAAATATATATAGATTCATAAATAATTGAATATATTATATAATATTATATATATAATAAATAGAATTAATTATAATATATTTATTATTTATTATAATTATATTTAATAATAATATTATAATATATATATATCAATATATATACTTATAATGAGAGATGAGAGGAGTAAGACAGACACATGACATATACAATAGATCAGATAGCATAAAGTTATGAGATGACATTAAAGGATATAAATAAGAGGAAAAGAAGAGAAATTATGAAAAATAATTAGAGAGAAATATAACTTGGTAGATATAATGATAGAACAGTAAAATAATACATAATGGCGATCGATCAGGATTCGCTAGTTATCGCTAGATAGACCTAGGTGGTTGACTGCTCGTAGTATCAGAGGATATCTATTGTATGTTGATGTAGATCATGTGGGTGAGTTATAATCAAGTGTGTGGATTGGTGTGATGATGATGTGTGTGTGTTGTTGAGTGTGGATAGATGTGAGTCGCTTAGTTTAATACCATTCACACTACCACCAACTACCATCACTCGTATTTACCTTAATACCTAGAATGATCATAAATATATTAATATAATATACACCTATTAAATACCCTTATACTGCTAACACTAATCAGAATCATACGCTACTCACCGAGCTCTTATAATATTACTCCACATCCTTAACGAAATCATCTAATGACTTATACCTATAATTATAAGACTTAAATCATACTATATAGCTCATGATATATCAGTCAGCTTAATCGCCTCAGTTATATACTGCTTGATGTGCTGTAGAGTATGAGTTGTGGTGTTCTACTCGTGCTCTGCCTAGTTCGTGTTGCTAGTACTCCGCATGCCATCTGTCCTTTATACTTTATCCCTTCCTCTATATTTGTCACGAGAGAGTCGGTTTTCATGTTCTGACACGTCATTAGCCCGATCACCTCTCTACCTCCGCTATACCTACAGCCCTTTTCCTCTCCTATTCTAAATCCCTGCCTGCAACTTCACTCTTACAGAAGGACCACAGTCATTATTATATATATACTCAGGGACTACTAAATATGTATTTAATAAATCTTACATCAAATACTAACATACACACTACACACATAATATACAACGACAAAGTTATATATTATATATATAATTATTAATATATCACACTTATACAACAAACAACAACATCTTATCATACATAGCATACACAAAACATACATAAATAACATAACACATAACCAAACATTGGATTATATTAATATAAACATCATACACCACTAATATATTACATTACTACACACACATGACTCACTATATTATAATATATATATTATAATGACTATATTATATTAATATATTTAATATATTATTATTATATAAATATATTAATATATATATAATATATATATATCAATAATATTAATTAACATATATATATGATAATTATTATAAAATATAATATCGTATAATTATTATTATAATATTTATATTATTAAAAACCTTTATTAAGCCTTATACATTATATATACAGCTATATTTACCTTTATTCATATACCATACTCTTACATTGTATATACTAATATCTTCACTAATCAAATACCTATATTACCTACATATTATATAGCTGATACCTTATTCATCTCATACTATTATAAACATCCACGTATCTTCTATACAGTATCTATAAAACATGAAACTATATATACCTATACTGATCCATACATTATTATCCTATCTATTACTTATAATCGCTTGACCGTATATTGGTATAGTTATATATATTATTTATTTTATATATTAATATATTATATTATATAATAAATATTTATATTATATATATATAAAATATATATAAATATATAGGGTATCTATATCACAGAATATAGCCTATAATCAATATATTAATTATATATCTATATTATAATCATGTTATAGTACATATAAACCTCAACTATACTTCATATTGCATAAACACTTCCCAACGCTTTTACTTAATACCTCACACTACTACTATATTACTTATCTAATACCTTAATCAGCCTATCAGCTATACTATTTAACATATATTAAACTAATCACCACCTTAACCCAATTAAGCTCCCCACCTATGTATAACCCTATTTACATTAATTACTTTCCATAGTACTACCTAATAAATACCTACAAATATATTATTATACTAAATTATATATCTAACAATTATATTACCATATTATCCTATATATATCTACTTCATATATATTATCATAAAATATAAATACAAATATAAATTTAGTATAATTCATATATACTTAACACTCTCCAACCCAATATTATACTACTACCTTAATACCTATACGCTACATTAAATAACCCTTACATACATCTAATATAATCACTACTAACTCTACAACCACCTATCACGTATCCACCCCCTGACCCTTGCCCCTCTGCCAATATATACCTATATAACCTTACCACCATAATTATATATATATATATGAGCTTTACTCTGACCATACACTATACCGTTACACATACTTCATTGAACCTAACCTAGCCTCTCTTGCCTAAAAAAAAATATATAGAATACTATCCATACACTATCACTAATATCATAGTCCTGATCCCCACCTTCAAATATGGATAACCGTATTATATTCATCAACTACCAATTACTAGCTATACACTTATCACCTTCTGATTCACTAAAACTCATCTAAAACTATACCTAATTACCTTACTAAGCCTACTACTTAGGCTAAAACCCCTATATCTATATTACTACTATTATATAACTACTAATATGATATATATTATATATAACCTACAAGCTGTCATCTATGAGGCTTAATACCGTTCTATTTTAAGCCCATTTACTATCACACTTATACCTACCTGCCTCTCTGTGCGTATACTATCATCATAACTATATCATATAACTATCACCTCACGTACATTACCCTAATATGCCTATCTACCTATATTATATTTTACCAATTCTATACCTCCTAACACTCCTGTTACATAATATATCTGACTACTATATTCCACTTCTAATTACTTAACATCATTTATTTAATACCAAAAATTAATACATATTAAAAAAAAAAACAAAGAAAAAAAATCATATGATACTACTACTACCCATACTAAACTACCCTAATCACCTTGTACACTCTACATGCTTATATTGCCTACTACACCGTCCATATCACTATAACCTATCGTACCAGCTAATCGTCTTACATGTTCATATCAAATACCCTATCTCACTACTATATTTAAAAATCACACCTTCGCAGACTCACTGTATCTTGACTACTACCATTACACTACTTACACCTAACCTACGCCCCTCTGACCTCCCTCTACTACCTAAATACTAACACTCACTCCACCCCGCACCCTTACTGTCATGCCCTCATATTCTTTATACCCCCTAACCCCCGCGTCAATAATTATATACTTGCCTGCCCACACTCCCAAACCTATTTAACAACTAATAAATATTACTACAGTCACCTCTGACCCATTGCAACCCATTCTATAACACAACCTTATAATATTTCAATCATTACATCGTCCTCACTCACTGCCTTGTACACTAACTTCACACATCTCACTCAATAACCCCTTAAGACCCCTTACTCTGCTCACATGCATACCCTGATCACCCTCTACTTAAACCCCCGTTCCTCTGCCTTTATAAAATAATTAAATGCCACTAAATACCTAACCCCTAACTAACCCCTGCCCCTCTGCCTGCCCCCTCCCCCTAACCCCCGCCCCTTCTGCCTAGCTCCCATTACCACCCATAAACAATCAAACCAGCCCCTTCTGCCTAGCCAATAATATAGCCCTCAATAATTACCACTAAAATAGCAAATACACCAGCCCCATCTGCCTGCCATAACTTTTACTCCCCCCTAACCCCCACCCTCTGCCTGCCTCATCCCCACTAACCCACCGTCTCTGCACTGCCCTCCCCCTAAACAAACCCACGCCCCTCTGCCTGCCCTCCCACCTCAAAAAACCCTGCCTATCACACACACAATGCCTATACCCAAAATCCCCCCTATCACTAACCGCCCTCTAGCCTGCACCACACCATATCCCCTAAACACCCCGCCCTCATGCCTGCCCTCTCCCCCCTATAAAAACAACCCGTCCCTAATATATGCCTGACACACTCCCCACCAAACTACCCCGTCCCTAACATGAACTGCCCCATTCACAACACACTACACCGCCACTA
>NW_020870319.1:173773-191108 GCF_003789085.1 Penaeus vannamei
TGATAAGAGAAAGATAACCAGCATTACGAATGACGTTAGATAGATTATTAATGATAATTCTACGAGTAAAAACACAATCGTGATGAAATTGCTTGAAAAGAGAAATAGATAACCAAGACACCTGGCCTCCCTAGTCCCTTAGGCTCTGTTTCATTCTGTTTCACTTACGGAATAATAGATAATGAATAGGAAACAGCTGACAGTGAAATGGCTCTCCGACGGAGGGATTGCGCCGACGGAGGAGGGGAAAAATGGAAATTCCTCGGCGAAACTGTGTTGTTGCAGCGTCGTTGCATCTCTGTTTGGCGGCGCGAGGGTCGTCATTTTTCAGCCTCTCCTCCCACGCGATTTGGAGATGGAACGGGCGTGGGCACGGAGGCCCTGGGCCGCCCTCGCGCGTGGACTCAGGCGAAGGGCTTCAGGCTCGTGTGGATTCGCGTTCGGGTTTTCAGTTTTCTAACGCATGCGATCATAAGCACACGAATTCGCGTGCGTTTATATATAGGCAGTGGGCACGCACACTCATTCGCTCACTCACTCACACACACATACAATACACACACACACACACACACACACACACACACACACACATACACTTAAACACAAGTACACACAAACAAACACACATACTCACACACACACACACAAACACACACACACACAAACACACACACCACACACACACACACACACACACACACACACACACACACACACACACACACACACACACACACACACACACACACACACACACACACACACACACACACACACACACACACCACGAAGCCCCGAGACCCGCGCGGCGCCCACCCGAGCGGCGCGCAGGACACTAAAAAGGAATCCCTCATTGTTACACAAAGTCTAGAGTGGACCTTCTACTTTAGTTCCAGGGCGCGGAGTCGGGATGCTTAGCAATCGTAATTGAGTTACCTCGGCCTTATATCGCGCTCCCAAGAACTCGGAGTGCCCCCGCCCCTATTTCGGGCTGTAATTAATGACATGTCTGCGGCGTGCAGAGCCCGTACGTACGAGGGGCCGGACGTGGCAGCGAACGTGCGCGGCGGACGGGGCTGTTAGTTCGGGCGGAGGCTCGACGGCATCTATGACCTGGCAAAGCTGAGGCGTCGCCATGGCAACGGCGGGGTCGCGGCCAAAACCTTCACCTGCCCTAACACTCTCTCTCTCTCTCTCATTCTCATTCTCATTCTCTTGTACACGTTCTCTCTTTTTGTCTTTCTCACACTCGTTCATTCTTTATCTAACTCTCATTCTCTTTGTCTCGCACGCATTCTCTCTCAGGCTCTCCATTGTTCTCTCTCTCTCTCTCTCTCTCTCTCTCTCTCTCTCTCTCTCTCTCTCTCTCTCTCTCTCTCTCTCTTCCTCTTCTCTCTCTCTCTTTCTCTCTGTTTCCCGTTTTCACTTTTTTCTATCTAATATATTATCTCTATCTATCTACCACCTATCTGTCTCATTGTTTAAAATTATTTCTATATCATACTCTCTCCCCCTTCCCTCCCCTCTCCCTCTCCCTCCCCTCCACCTCCCCCCCCCTCTCTCTCTCTCTCTCTCTCTCTCTCTCTCTCTCTCTCTCTCTCTCTCTCTCTCTCTCTCTCTCTCTCTCTCTCTCTCTCTCTCTCTCTCTCTCTCTCTCCCTTTCCCCCTCCCTCTTTGTGTCTTTCTCTCTTCCTCAATCTTTTACGGTCTCTCTCAACCAAGACCTTTCTCATGGGGATTCATTCTCCCACTCTTACCCACTATAGGTCACCCATTTACTTGCTAGCGCAAGTAATTCTCCCATTCTCTCGCATTCTCTCTCTCCCTCTCTCTCTCTCTCTCTCTCTCTCTCTCTCTCTCTCTCTCTCTCTCTCTCTCTCTCTCTCTCGTCTCTCTCTCTCTCTCTCTCTCTCTCTCTCTCTCTCTCTCTCTCTCTCTCTCTCTCTCTCTCTCTCTCTCTCTCTCTCTCTCTCTCTCTCTCTCTCTCTCTCTCTCTCTCTCTGTCTCTCTCTCTTTCGCTATTACACAATCTCAAATGCTCTTTCTTTCACTTTCATACACTTGAGTGCGATTTTCCATTATGTAATTTTGAATCTTGAATTTTTTTTCTTTGTTTTGAGGTGTGTGTGTGTGTGCGTTTATGTTTAGATAGATAGATAAATGATAGTACTGTAATTATAGCTATGTACACTTATATTTTTATTCATTTTAAGCTCTCTGTTCTTTTTGTCGCTCTCTCTCTCTCTCTCTCTCCTCTCTCTCTCTCTCTCTCTCTCTCTCTCTCTCTCTCTCTCTCTCTCTCTCTATCTATCTATCTATCTATCTCTTTCTCTCTCTCTCTCTCTCTCTCTCTCTCTTAGTCTCCCTTCCCCTTCCTTTCTCTCTCCCTTCTTTTCTCCCTTCCTTCCTCCTTCCTCCCTTCCCTCTCCCTTTCCCCGTCCTCCCTTCCTCCTCCCTCCCCCTCCCTCCCCTCCCTGCCTTCCCCTTCCCTCCCTCCCCTTCCTCTCCCTTCCCCTCTCGCTCTCCCTTCCTCCCTCTTTTTCCTCTTCATCATCTTCTTTTCTCCCTCTCCACAGAATCAGAAGCCTTCCCCGGCCACTTCCTAGGCTGACGTGGTCTCGTGAACTTCCCGTATCTCTTGGAGACATCATCACTGCCATTAACTTTTTTTCCTATCTTCATGATCAGCAAGGCACTCGCGATTTCCTTTATCTTCTTCCCTCCTTCTTCGTCTTCTTCTTTTCTTCTTCTTCTCTTCTTTTTTTTCTCTCTCTCTCTTTTGTTCTCTCTCTCTTTATGTATTTCTTTTTCCTTTTTTTGCATAATTTTCTCTATCGTTTTTTTTTTTCGTTGTTTATTCATATCGTTTTTCTTGTTTTCTTTCTTTCTTATTCTTCTAATTATTGTCATTCTTGTATTATTATTTTCATTATTATTGTTATTAATAATAATAATATTATTATTATTATTATTATCATTATCATCATCATTATTATTATTGATATCATGGAAATTATTATCATCATTATTATTATCATTGACATTACTGTTATTATTATAATTTTCATGTTTAATATTACTGTTATTCTTATCATCATTATCATCATTAACATTATCATTATAATCATTATTAGTATCATTACAATTATTATTATTATCATTATTATCATCATTACCATTATTATCATTATCATTATCATCATCATTCATTTATCATTGTTATCATTATCATTGTCATTATTATCATTATTATCATTATCATTTTCATTATCATTATTGTTATCATTATCATTATCATCATTGTTATCATCATTTTCATTATCATTATTGTTATCATTATCATTATCATCATTGTTATCATTATCATTGTCATTATTATCATTGTTATCATTTTCATTATTATATCATTATTGTTATCATTATATTTTCGTTATCATTATCATATTATCATTTATCATTATCATTTCATTATCATTCATCATGTTTCATTATTATTATCATTATCACCAATCATTCATTATTATCATATTATTATCATTATCATCATTGTTATCATTATCATTATCATTGTTATCATTATCATTATCAATATTATCATGATCATCATTATTATTATCATCATCATTATCATCATTACTATAATCATGATCATCATTCTCATTCCCCTCTCTTCTTCCTCTCTTTTCTTCGGGGTCTTCCTCCCTTCGTAATCCTTCTTCTTATCACCATTTGACCTTCATTCGTGACCTCAACTTCTTGCCAAATTTTCGTTTTATGTTATCCTCTTCTTCTTCTTCTGGATTGTCTCTCCCTTTTCTGTCTTTGCGTCAGTGAATTTTGTATCTCCCGTTTCTCTTGCTCTTCCTCTCCTACTCTGTTCCCTTTTCTGACGTTGTCTAATTTGCTCGCCTTTTTTGTTCTCTCTATCTATCTATTTATCTGTCTGTCTGTCTATCTCTGCTCGCACGCTCGCTCGCTCACTCTCTCTCTCTCTCTCTCTCTCTCTCTCTCTCTCTCTCCTCTCTCTCTCTCTCTCTCTCTCTCTCTCTCTCTCTCTCTCTCTTATATATATATATATATATATATATATATATATATATATATATATATATATATATATATATATATATATATATATATATATATATATATATATATATATATATATATATATATATGTGGTGTGTGTGTGTGTGTGTGTGTGTGTGCGTGTGTGTGTGTGTATGTGTGTGTGTGTGTGTGTGTGTGTGGTGTGTGTGTGTGTGTGTGTGTGTGTGTGTGTGTGTGTGTGTGTGTGTGTGTGTGTGTGTGTGTGTGTGTGGTGTGTGTGGGTGTGTGGTGTGTGTGTGTGTGTGTGTATGTGTGTGTTTCTCTATTTCTATCTTAATTTGTGTATCTACCTATTTGCTCACATGCACAGACATACACAAACAAACAGGCATCACCTCAGAAATACACACGCACAAGTAAACAAACGCACACACACATATCCACACACACACACACAGTCACAATCAGACAGATATACACACAATCACGCGTGCGCAGCCAGAACACAGTAATTGCAACATTAAACCGGTCTCTGCAGCTGCCCATTATCCCGCAGAGCAAGACCGTATAACCAAGATGGTCTCTGTTATGCAATCTTATGTTGTGCAGGATCCGAGGTAGGACCCCCCTCCCCTCTCCCTCCCTCCCCCCTCTCATTTCTCCCTCGCCCCCTCCTCGTTTTCGCGAAATATTCAATCAATCGCCGTTTTAATAAAAGTTCCCCCGTTTTCTCATTTTCCCGGGGCATGAGATGGGTCCTGCGCTCTCCGGACTCGCTCCTCCGGTCTTCTTCTTCGTTCAAATGCTAAATCGATCTACACCGTTACACTCTCCCTTTCCCTCCCCTTTTTCTCTCCCTGCGAAATATTGCGCATCAGTCGACGCCGAGGATCGTCTAGGGGAATTCGTTTCATCTCCGCTGATTGCGTTAGTGCGAGGGCATCGGCATTTGCGCGTCGTTTGTGGGAACAGAAGATGCTGTGAAACCGCGTATTGTCTGTACGAGGCGCGTGGGATGGCGGTGTGTGTGGGGGGGGGGGGGTAGGGAAGAGGAGGAGGGAGGATGAAGGGGGATATAATGAGGCGGTGCACTTGATGGTCTCCTAATTAAGGTTAGATTAGATTAGGGTATGTGGTAGGTTATGGTTGGGTCGGGTAAGCTAGGGTTAGGCGAGGTTAGGGTAGGATACGTCAGGTCAAGTTAGATGAGATTAGGCAAGGTTAGGTTAGGTTTTTATAGCTGAAAGTAGTGACAATAACCGCATCTCCACTACCGCAAAGTGAGATGTTAACGCCCGCCCTCTGCAACCCACGGTGAGGGCGTCGAAGCAGGGTGAACGCCTCTCCCCTTCCTATGACAGAGTGGCGATGCGAAGTAACTTAACGCCGCGTTTACGTCGCAAACAGCCCCGGGTTTCAGTCCTCTCGCCGCCGCCGCCCCTCGACTTAACTTTCATGAGCCCGGTAAAGTCTCCGCCATTACTCTCTCCCCTCCCCCACCCCACCCACCCCCGTTCGTCGGATCCTTCGGCACGGAAAGGATTTTCTAGAACACAACCCAGAGGAGGTTCTAGAAGGAGACGCCCCTAAGGCCAGGAGGTTGGGTCACACCGAAGGCTAGCGCTGAAGGGTGTGAGAAGGGTGAGAGGTGCTGAGGTAACGCACACGGGAAGCGTGACGTCGAAGAGTGAGAAGGGTGGGAGGTAAGGTTGCTGTTGAAGCCTCGAGGGAAAGGTTGTCATAATAAAGTAACGGATTTTGTCACGCCAGTAAAAAGTGGCGTTCGTGTCTAAAATTTTCTGTTCTTCTTTTATGTCGTGGGGGAGGGGGGGTACAGCTGGCCGGATAAATTCGCGCCCATCCTAAGGTTATCGAATTGGGATCTTATCTGGTAACACTAGCGCATTCAGTTATAACGCTGTATGTCCTCTTGTCAAATAAACGATACCGAAAACAAGTCGGAATAACGAAAAATATCCACACATATTTATTTACCCCTCTTGTTCAGTTACAAAGCATCTGTGTAACATATACAATGGATTTTTATGAATTTCAAACGTTATTTGGCGCCGTCAAAATCTATAAAGAAAACAGCTGATACTCTCGCAATAACAAAATGAGCGGGAAAACGTATGATACTTTCCCGCCAAAAGGTTAAAAAAATGTTTACACATTTACAAAAATAAACCGCCACGTATAGTGACATATGATATCTCGGCTACCATTACGTTTCCCTTCCTCTTCCATAATATTAACGCATCGATAACAATTTAGGCTAAATTTCAGCTACAGCTAACTGACGGACGTGAAAGTAGCGCCCTTACCAACTGATATTTTATAAGAATTACATGAAATATAAGTTACACAGCTGTTTCATGACTGAACAAAGAACAAATGAATATAAAAAAAAAATACTTAGCGTTTATATGGTAATCTGCTTCTAAATGTTGTGGAAGGGGAAAGGGGAGTATGGCTAAAATACAGTTATCACATTTCTACACCCGTCTGTATTCATTTCATTTATCCATTATTATTACTATTATCATTATTCCAGAACTTCTATCCTAGCGAGTATAGGCCTTAAAATTCGATTAAAAAAAGTAAACCTGGAATGTCTGCTTTTCATATGCTTAATTATGCATTTCATTTCAAATATTAGAATACGAGAGTCAAAATTTGCTTAGACCCCTTTTAACATTATTCATTTAACAGCAAAGTCTAAAGTTTGATATCTGAACGCGTTACAGTGTTACCAAGTAAGATCCCAGCCTCAAGGGTGACCGCGAACTTATTCGGTCACCTGTTCCTGCTGGATTTAGTTTTGGTGGTCTTAATCCAGGTCTGGTGTTGCTTTTTTAGAGCTACAGTGATAATTGAGATAAAAGGATTTGTCGCAAATTAGTGTTACTCCTTTATACTTCTCTCTCCATCTCTCTCTCTCTCTCTCTCTCTCTCTCTCTCTCTCTCTCTATCTATCTATCTATCTATCTATCTATCTATCTATCTATCTATCTGTCTTTATATTTAACGATTTATCTTTCTATCTGTTTATATATTTATTCATACTTACTGTATACATATCTTCCTCTTTATCTATCCATCTGGCTGCCTGCCTACATACCCTTTCATTCTCTGACTATAGATAAAGAAATATATAAAAGATTAAACACTGCCATTAAAAATTGTCCCTGGCAGGGATTAGTGAAAATCTTGAAATGAATATCAAGTTATGCTGACTCAGCCTGCAAGACTTAACATTAAGGAATTTTTATATACATTACGGCCATCTTTCGCCACGCCGTCTGGTGGCGATGCAGGGAACTTGTGCGAAGTTGCGCCGTTTATCGCCGCGCGTGTAATGAGGGAAACACCTTCATGGCGTTTCCTTTCTTTTCTCTTATCTTTTTTTCAACGCAACCCCTCCCCCCCCCCCATCAAAAAAAAATGAGAGAAAGATGGTAAAAAAAAAAAATAGTAATAAAAATGTGCCCAATTTTTCAGCGAGGATTTTATTTGATGTACGGCGAACTTTCCCCTCGAGTCTCGCAACTTCTCGCATTATCTCGCAAAGCACGGACCGAGAGATATCACCGTAGGGAGGTGAGGTTTATTTCGAGAGGAGAAGGGAAGGGAGAGAGAGAGAGAAAGGGGGGGAGGAGGAGAAAGAAATGGGAAAAGAAAGTGGAAGAAAGGGATGGAGAGAGAGGGGGAAGACAGAAAGACAGGAAAGAGAGAGAGATGCAGACAGGCAGACATGGTGAGAGAGAGAGAGAGGCAGGCAGAATGAATGAGAGAGGGGGGGAGGGGGCAGGCAGAGTGAGTGAGAGTGAGAGAAAGAGACAGGTAGAATAGAAGATAAAGAGAGAGAGACAACAAATTCAGAGAGAGAGAATATTATCTTAATATTGGTGTAGATATATGTATGCACTGGTATATATTGCTACGCGTATTTGATGTGTCATGTGCGAGTGCGTGCAAGTACGTTGCTATCAACTAATCTAGACATTAATAAAATATCCACAAGACACACTTCCCTGCATGCATATTTCTCGGGAAGCTCTATGCATCACGTACATACGAACAGACTTGCACATAATTTACTCACTGTAATTTTTCCCTCCTCTCCCCCCTCCCCCCACCCCCTCCCCACCAAAATAAAAAAAATACTCGGAAAGGCAAAAAAAAGGGGGGAGGGGAAGGAGGGAGTCGATGAACGAAAATAATAATTCCTTATCTTTCGTTTTTCTTTTTTTTTTTTTTTGTGCGATTGCCATGGCGTTCGATTACCAAGTTTCCCGCTTTAATCTTTTTCCGTGGATTTTAATCAACAACACCATTAATATCGCAACGGTTGGCTGGATAATATACGAGTGGATGGAGGGCGTGCGGGAGGGGGAGGGTGTGGGTTGGGGAGGGAGGGGAGGGGGAGAGAAGGGAGGGTGTGGGCTGGGAGGGAAGGGGGGAGAAGGGGAGGGAGGGGAAGGTGCGTGTTGGGGAGGAGGGGGGGTGTTAGAGGAGAGGGGATGGGAGGGGGAGAGATAAGGGAAGGAGAGAGAGAGAGAAAGTGAAGGAGAAGTAGGGGGAGAAAAGTGTGTTTGGGGGAGGGAGAGATGGGGAGAGGGGAGGCAAGAGACGGCTCAAGATGCTTAATTAATTTGCAAAGGAAAGTTGAAATCTGATTACAAAATTTTAGGAGACTTTGAAGTTTCTATTTTAGTTGATGACTTGCAACGGCCCGCATTCCCTTTGATTCCGAAACGCCATAAATATATTCAAAATAGCAATGATTATATGAAGAGATAGATAAGATAAAAATGAAATAATAATAATCATGATTAATCATGTAGTGAATGTTTAGCTGAGCGTGTTAATTGGTCGTTTGACATCACCGTGGTTGTATTCATAATTAAATATAATCTTTGGTATCTTGAACATCAATAGAGAATACACCAACACACGTGCAAATACGCACAAACAAACATACATTTCTACATACATATGCGTGTATGTGTGTGTTTGTGTATGTGAGCGTGTGTGCGTGTGCTGTATATACATATATATGTATATATGTATATATATATATATATATATATATATATATAATATATATATATATATATATATATATATATATATATATATATATATATGTATGTATATATATATATATATATATTTATATATATTATATATATATTTACACACACATACACACACACACACACACACACACACACACACACACACACACACACACACACACACACACACACACACACACACACACACACACACACACAACACACACACACACACATATACATACACACACACACACACACACACACAACACATTATATATATATATATATATATATATATATATATATATATATATAATATATATATATTATATATAATATATATATATATAAAATATTGTACATACACATACATTCAAACAAACATACGCCTACCAACCAGACATCAAACAAAACAAATACATTGAAACGGATCGAGCAACTCAAAAACAGCGAATGATGTCCCGATGTTGGGTAAACACGACTATGCTAATGGGTGACGAGGACTCTAAAACGCGTTGCGAGGGATTAAATGGCCATAGTTTATATTTTCATGCGTGGCAGAGATAGCTGGACAGGTAAAGTGAGAGAGGGAGAGATGGGGAGAGGGTGGGAGGGAAGGTGGGACGGTGGGTGGGAGGGAGAGAGAGAGAAAAAAGGAAGAGAGAGAGACAGAGACAGAGACAGAGAAAGGGGGAGAAAGGAAATGAGAGAAGTTCAGCAAGACAGACAAGCGTAGAGGGAGATAGAGTGGGGAGAGTTCACAGTGAAGGGTGGAAGAGGGTGCGAGAGAAGGGAAGAGAGATAAGACAGGGAGAAGAGTAGAGGGAGATAAAGAAAGTTGGAGTGCCATGGAGAAAGGGGAAGAGCGACTGACAGGAAGACAGACTGGCAGGCGTAGTGAGGCGAGAGACACCCAACGAAGATCAGAAACTGAAGAGTTAATTAACCGTAAACTAAATTAAACTCTCCCATAAGATCAGAAATAAGTAATCTACGGCAACCATGTGCGTGTACCGACGGCCGATTGTAAATTGGATTTAGATTGCAAAGGACCTCCGCCGCCCCGTATTTTAATCAAATTTCGCCAAACAGATTATATTAGACGTGCTAAGTCAATGCATCCGTAGCCCTCTATATCAGATATCGCGCCTTGTCTCGAGTTACGCTCCACGTCAATAGTTACTTAACGACGCCATGGCTTGTTATTCGTGCTGCCAGCGCGAAGGAAATCACCGAGGAGGCGAGAGGCGGGCGGAAACGAGCGTTAAACGCCTTGTATATCACGGTGTTTGCAATAACAGTGTCAGAATCATTGAACACGGGAGAAAAAATATGACGGTGTTTGCAATAACAGTGTCAGAATCATTGAACACTGACGGTGTTTGCAATAACAGTGTCAGAATCATTGAACACGGGAGAAAAAATATGACGGTGTTTGCAATAACAGTGTCAGAATCATTCATTGAATTTGAACACGGGAGAAAAAAATATGACGGTGTTTGCAATAACAGTGTCAGAATCATTGAACACGGGAGAAAAAATATGACGGTGTTTGCAATAACAGTGTCAGAATCATTGAACACGGGAGAAAAAATATGATTTGCAATAACAGTGTCAGAATCATTGAACACGGGAGAAAAAATAAATAACAGTGTCAGAATCATTGAACACGGGAGAAAAAATTTGACGGTGTTTGCAATAACAGTGTCAGAATCATTGAACACGGGAGAAAAAAATATGACGGTGTTTGCAATAACAGTGTCAGAATCATTGAACACGGGAGAAAAAATATGACGGTGTTTGCAATAACAGTGTCAGAATCATTGAACACGGGAGAAAAAATATGACGGTGTTTGCAATAACAGTGTCAGAATCATTGAAACACGGAGAAAAAATATGACGGTGTTTGCAATAACAGTGTCAGAATCATTGAACACGGGAGAAAAAATATGACGGTGTTTGCAATAACAGTGTCAGAATCATTGAACACGGGAGAAAAAATAGTGTATGAAGTATGTTGATAAATCTGAACTGAATGTATGAACTAATACGTAAAGGGAAAATGATTATGCAATAAGAATGAATCGATGGTTAAACAAGTAAATAACCCATAACACGGAAGAGTAAACAAAAGATGGAATCGAAGTGACAAGAGCAGAAAACAGACGTGGCTCCCAGAGGCTGTGCATAAGCCAGTACCTGTCACTCAACCATATCATATTAATTAAAGTTTAAGCCGGGATAAGCCAGTCTATGAGAGTCTTATCCCTGCCTCCCTCATTGCTCGTCTAATTGTTCCTCGAAAATCAATCTTATTCAACCCAATTAATCACCGCCAACATCATCAGCTGCAGCATCACCATTTCATTGGGCATTCATCACCATCATTGTGGCACTACATTCATCACCATCATTGCATTCATTACCACTGCATTCATCACCATCATTGCATTCATTACCACTGCATTCATCACCATCATTGCATTCATTTGCATTCATTCACCATCATTGCATCATTTGCATTCATCACCATCATTGCATTCATTACCACTGCATTCATCACCATCATTGCATTCATTACCACTCATTCATCACCATCATTGCATTCATTACCACTGCATCATCACCATCATTGCATTCATTACCACTGCATTCATCACCATCATTGCATTCATTACCACTGCATTCATCACCATCATTGCATTCATTACCACTGCATTCATCACCATCATTGCATTACCAGCATTCACCATCATTGCATTCATCACATCATTGCATCATTACCACTGCATTCATCACATCATTGCATTCATTACCACTGCATTCATCACCATCATTGCATTCATCACCATCATGCATTCATTACCACTGCATTCATCACCATCATTGCATTCATTACCACTGCATTCATCACCATCATTGCATTCATTACCACTGCATTCATCACCATCATTGCATTCATTACCACTCATTCATCACCATCATTGCATTCATTACCACTGCATTCATCACCATCATTGCATTCATTACCACTGCATTCATCACCATCATTGCATTCATTACCACTGCATTCATCACCATCATTGCATTCATTACCACTGCATTCATCACCATTCATTGCATTCATTACCACTACATTCATCACCATCATTGCATTCATTACCACTGCATTCATCACCATCATTGCATTCATCACATCATTGCATTCATTACCACTGCATTCATCACCATCATTGCATTCATTACCACTGCATTCATCACCATCATGCATTCATTACACTGCATTCATCACCATCATTGCATTCATTACCACTGCATTCATCACCATCATTGCATTCATTACCACTGCATTCATCACCATCATTGGCATTGCATTCATTACCACTGCATTCATCACCATCATTGCATTCATTACCACTGCATTCATCACCATCATTGCATTCATTACCACTGCATTCATCACCATCATTGCATTCATTACCACTGCATTCATCACCATCATTGCATTCATTACCACTGCATTCATTCATCATTGCATTCATGCACCATCATTGCATTCATTACCACTACATTCATCACCATCATTGCATTCATTACCACTACATTCATCACCACTACATTCATCACCATTACATTCATCATCATTACATTCAACATCACCATTACACTCATCATCATCATTACCATCACCTTCATCATTACCATCATCATCGTCACCATCACTATTACATTCATCACCATCATCATTACTACTACCTTCGTCATCATCACCATCATCAGCGTCACCACCACTTTTGCATCAATCACCATCATCATCATCACCGCCTTCACCACCACCAGAGGCAGGGATAACGGTGCTAACACAAAGCCAACCCACGACACCTAGAAGCCAAGCTGGAATTACAGACCTTAGTCGAAAAGCGCGTTCATGAATGTTTTAGCTCGGTGGGCAAGTCAGGTCGGCTGTGGATTTTGTTTTTTTCTTTTCTTTTCTCTTTCCTTCTCTTCCTCTTTTTTGTGTCTTTCGGTATCCGTTGTTTCCTTTCTCTTCTTTTACTTTCCCTTTCTTTCTCTTTCTTTCCTTTGTAGAACATTCCCCCGTCTACCCATGGAGCGTTTACGAGTAGAATATGTTCTGCGTAATTCAATTATCAAAATTAATATGAACTTACTCTGTGTTTATGATTTCCGTGAATTTACTCTTCTAGTTCTGGATTGTGTTTAGCACTGTGACACTATTTCTCTGGCTTTACTGTCAGCCTCGATTTGCTTTGTCTGTGTGAGAGAGGGGGAAAGGAAGAGGGAAAGGGAGGGAGAGGGAGAGGGAAAGCGTGAGAGAGAGAGAAAGAGAGGGGGGAGGGGGGAGGAAACACGTCCCTGTGCTGTGTAGAGATAAAGAAAAAAAAGTGCATATCCATCACCTACTTAAGTCCCCCCTAAAATGTGAAGATCAGGAAGGGACAGAAAACGAGGCATCCTTTTGGTGCAATAATTAGCTTGTAATTGTATAGTCAAATGTTGAGTGTGCAGTTTTGTATCGTTGTTTTGTTGTTGTTTTTGTGTGTTTTTATGTTTCATGTTGGAAAGGGGAGGAGGTTAGAGTGACGGCATGAGAGGAATAGAAGACATGTTCCGTGGAACTACAACTCAGGACTGTACAACGTTTATGTCCATTTATATTCGGGCTCTATCAAGACATTTATTTTTCTTACCTCCTTTTAAGCTCGTATTTCCCAACTGTCCGCGATTGATTGGGAATGATTGGTTGCAGGAATCATACCAACGACTGTTCTCAATTGTTATTATTTGTATTATGAAATTCAGATTTTTATCATTATTCTTTTAATAAAAGTGCGAAGAAAATAGGAGAAAACGAGAAAGAAAAGACAAAAAGAAAAGAAAAAAGATGAAAGAGAGAGAGGGGGGGAGAGGGAGGAAGAGAGAGGGGGAGGGGAAGGAGAGAGCGATAATAAGCGTAATGTTCTGATCGACTTCCATCTCCGCCGAAACAGCATTTCCATCTCTTTCCCCGAAGCAGCAGCGTCATTTACTTCATTCGCATCTGTTAGTAGCATCGCTATCATCAGTTTCTATATCTCTTGCTTCACTATCGTTTGCATCACCATCATTAGTTCCACCGTTATTAGCATAATGATCATCAGCATAACTATCGTCAATATCGCCATCATTAACTATACCGTTAGCATCACCACCGCTAGCATCATCATCATTAGCATTACCATCACTGGCATCGTGGACATTAGTATCACTATTAATGACGCAATCATGAACATCATCACCATTAGCAAAACTGTCATTAACTTCATCACCATTAGCAAAACTCACATCACTTAAATCGTTATCATTAGCATCACCATCACTAAAATTACCATCACCACCACCCTGAACATCACCATCACCACTCACATCACTTGAATCATTACCACTAACATCACCATCAATAACATCATCATCACTCAATTCATCATTGTAATATGCAGGATTATAGCAAACGTGCAAAATAAAACGCAATTAAAAGCAGCCCATTTTGTTCGAAAGGCTTTGCTTCCGATCTAGCAGTTAGCGCTGTGTTTACCCATTAATTCACCCATTGTTCCCCTTAGCGGATTAAATCAGGGATCGATGATTATTTGTTTTGGATTGGGTTTTGTGTCGTCTGTAACTCTGTATGTCGTTGATACATTCTCTGTGTAGATATAGATAGGTAGACAGGTAAATAACGAGACTTGTAGATAGATAGAGAGAGTGAGAGAGAGAGAGACAGTCAGGTAGGTAGGCAGAATGTGTGTGTGTTCGTATTTATGTGCATATGTATATGTTTATAGATAAATATGAATGTGTGAGTGTGCATATGCCTGTGTATCTGGCTCTGTATCCGTCTGTCTGTCTGTCTCTATCCGTCTATCTACTGTGTACTCCTGTTTCTATATAGATATGTATCTACTATGTGCGTGCGTGTCTTCATACACACGTACCATGCTAACACCTAAGAGCGAATACGGTCGCCTTCGCATTTCAGTCTCGCGTCATTTGCAATTCATTCAACTCATTCCAAGTCTCGAATTTAATCAGACATGATCAGCAAGATTGTAACTTGCTGATAAACCGTCAAAGTTGCCAGTGCTTATTTTTAATTGAAGTTGAGCAAGTCTCGCGTTTTCTCGTCCGTTCCCGAGCGCCGCCGAGAAACAGATTCCATTACGATTCGGAAACAGAAAGTCTAATAAAGCATATAACTCTCTTCAGCATTATTAGCATTCCAAAACCGAACCTGAATTCCCTGCAATCTCTCCCCAATTGGAATTTCTTCTGTTGGAAGAAAAATTGTTCAGAAAGAATTCCGATCTTTCGGGACATTGCAAAAGACAATATTCTTGTTGCCCCTTCCCCAGCCTCACCTCCCCCCCCCCCCATACCCTGGAAAAGGGGGGAGGGGGAGGGGAGACGGAGAGTGGTTGGAACAATGTTTTCCTGACGGTATTTTTTCTTTCTTTCCTTCTTTCCTTCTGTTCTTTTCATTTGTCTCCTTATCTTCTATACACCATGTCCATCTTTTATATCAGTAATGATAAAATGGTCATTATAGGCAAAATGTTTAACTGCAGAGAAGCAGTGAATTCTGTCTTCGAAGTTGGATTTCTGTCTGACTCATCCTTTCCATACATTTCGCTCTCTCTCTCTCTCTCTCTCTCTCTCTCTCTCTCTCTCTCTCTCTCTCTCTCTCTCTCTCTCTCTCTCTCTCTCTCTCTCTCTCTCTCTCTCTCTCTCTCTCTCTCTCTCTCTCTCTCTCTCTTATTTGCACCTTCCTCTTCACTTTCTTATATTTTTATCTATTCGGAAAGAGAGAGGGAGAGAGAGGAAGAAGAGAGAGAGAGAGAGTATGTTGTTGTGACATGGAGATTATGAAAATGAGGCTTCCATTACAAGGCTCCTCATACATATCGAATAATAACGTTTTGTGCACACATAATGAGATCCCGCCCGCATATTCCGTAAATCCCGCCGCCCACACATATGCAGAAGCTCCAGACCACACGCGCTACGAATCCTAACAGCCCACGCGCGCCACAAGGTATCCCGCCCTCTGGTGTTATAGCCTCCCCCCCCCCCACGCCCATGCTATATGAGTTCTCCTGTTCACACTTGCTTTGAGTGTTCACCCCCCTCCCCCGCCCCGCCCATGCTATAAGTTCTCTTGCTCACACATAGCTTGACTCTTCCCCAACACCGCCCACAAATACCTTAAATAACCCTCTTCCGCTTCGACGTGCCCTCAGCCCCCGCCCGTACAGTCCTCGATCCTCCCACAGCCCACCCACACGTACCTTGATACCCCCCCCCTCCGTCCATACATTCCTCTCCCCCCCGCTATCCCCCACCCACACGAACCACGAACGCCCATTCCTCAAGCGAAAGTCGTCCTTACGAACACACTGCAGTAGCTCCTCTATTTTTATTATATAAAAAAAACGACAGTGAACTCATTTTCCTCAAAAAACAAAAGGAAAAAAACAAACTCGAAAATTTCATATGCACGATTTCATGAAAGTTCGTAGACCTAATCAAGAAGATTAAACGCAGCCATTTTTCATCCCGAGTTAGGGGCAGATGGGAAGCATTCTGAACATCATCCCGCTTTTTTTTTTTTTTTTTTTTTTTTTGTAACAATGTTTTTTGTATTGCTGGGCTGGCATCATCGCCGTTGTGATCGTCGGTATCATCACTATCGCCGTCTTTTAAATCAAGAGGAGGAAGGAGGAGGAACGGAAAGACGAAGAAAGCGAAGAGGAAGAAGCAGAAGACGAATGAGGATGAGGAGCGGGAGGAGGAGGAGGAGAAGTCAATATCGCCATCTTACAAAACGGAGAAGAAAAGAAAGTAAAATTAGAAAATGTCGGTGTCTTTATCATGCAAAACGAAGAAAGGAAAAGAAAGAGGAGGAAGAAGAAAGAAAAAAAGAAGAAAAGCAACAATTTCAAATATCGTTATCAACGTTGACATTATTGCTGTCCTGTACACATACTAGAAATATATTTTTTGTTTTTTTTCCAAATATCAGTTTCCTCTCATAACGTTTCTTGTCGCGAGTCACGGCAAGAGAAGACAAAGCCATGATATAATTCTTTAATCCTACCAATATTTCTCTTGAGATCTATTCATAAGTCCTTTTGTATAAT
>NW_020870319.1:191208-196208 GCF_003789085.1 Penaeus vannamei
AACTGGAAGAGAAAAATGTTATAAATACTAAAGGAAAATATCTAACAAACCTCTTACTCCGTCTTCCTCAATCTCGTCCATCTCTCTCTCTCTCTCTCATTCTGCCGCTCTCGCTTTCTCAATTTCATCGTCTCTCTCTCTCTCTCTTCTCGTCTCTCATGCTCTCTCTCTCGTCTCTCTCTCTCTCTCTCCCTCCTCTATCTCTCTCTCTCTTCCCTTCACTCTCTCTCTTCCGTCTTCCTCCTCTCTCTCTCTCTTCTTCGTCCCCGCCTCTCTCTCTGCTCTCTCTTCTGCTTCCCTCCCTCTTCTCTCTCTCTCCTCTTCCCCTTTCTCTCTTCTTCCCCCCCCCCCCTCCTCTTACCCCGGTGGTGCCGCCCCCCCCCCCTCTCTCTCTCTCTCTCTCTCTCTCTCTTCTCTCAACTCTCTCTCTTCCCTCTCCTCTCTCTCTCTCCTCCTCTCTCTTCTCTCTTCTCTCTCTCTCCATTTCTCTTCTCTCTCTCTCTCTCTCTCTCTCTCTCTCTCTCTCTCTCTCTCTCTCTACTCTCTCCTCCTCGCTCTCTCTTCTCTTTCTTTCCTCCTCTCTCTCTCTCCTCTCTTCTCTCTCTCTCTCTCTCTCTCTCTCTTCTCTCTCTCTCCTCTTCTCTCCTCTCTCTCTCTCTCTCTTCTCTTCTCTCTCTTCCTCTCCCCTCCCTCTTCTCTCTCTTCTTTCTCTCTCTCTCTTCTCTCTCTCTCTCTCTCTCTCTCTCTCTCTCTCTCTCTCTCTCTCTCTCTCTCTCTCTCTCTCTCTCTCTCTCTCTCTCTCTCACCTTTTCTCTCTCTCTCTTCTCTCTTACCTCTTCCCTCTCTCATCTCTCTCTTACCTCTCCTCTCTCTCTTCCCTCTTCCCTCTCCTCTCTGTCTCTCTTCCCTTTCCCCCTCTCTCTGTCTCTCTTTTACCTCCCCCTCTTCTCTCTTCTTTTAACCTCTCCACCCACCTCTCTCTCTCTTTAACCTCTCCCTCTCTCTGTCTTCCCTCTCCCTCTCTCTCTTCCCTCTTTCACTCTCTGTCTCTTTGCCCCCTCCCTTTCTCTCTCTCTGTCGCCTCTCCTTCTTCCCTCTCCCTCTCTCTCTCTCTCTCTTCTCTCTCTTTACCTCTCCCCCTCTTCTTCTCTCTTACCTCTCCCTCTCTCTTCGTCTCTCCTCCTCATCGTTCCCTCTCCTCTCTCTCTCTTCCTTCCCCTCTCTCTCCACTTCCTCTCTCTCTCTCTTCCCTCTTCCTCTCCCTCTCTCTTCCCTCTCGTCCCTCTCCCTCTCTTCTTCGTCCCTCTCCCTCTCTCTCTCTTGTCCCCTCCCTCGTCTCGTCCCTCTCCCTATCTCTCGTACCCTTTCTCTCTCTCTCTCTCTATCTTCCCTCTCCCTCTCTCTCTCTCTTCCCTCTCCCTCTCCTATTCTCTATCCCTCACCCTCTCCTCTCTTCTCTCTCCCTCTCTTCCTTCTTCCCCCTCTTCTCTCTCTCCCTCTTCCCTCTCGCCTCTCCTGCTCTCTTACCTTCTCCCTCTGCTCTCTCTCTCCATCTCCCTCTCTCTCTCTTCCCTCGCCCTCTCTCGTTCTCTTCCCTCTCCCTCTCTCTCTCTACGTCCCTCTCTCTCTCCTCTCTTACTCTTCTTCCCTATCTCTCTCTCTATCCTCTTCCTCTCCTCTCTTCTTCCTCTCACCTCCTCTCGTCCCTCTCCCCTCTCTCTCTCTTGTCCTCTCCCTCTCGTGCGTCCCCTCCCTCTCTCTCTCTCGTTACCCTCTCCTCTCCCTACTCTTCAAGTCCTTTCTCCTCTCTCTCTCTCGTCCCTCTCGCCTCTCTCTCTCTCGTCCTCTCCTGCTCTTCTCTCTACTCCCTCAATCTCATCTCTCTCCCCTCTCCCTCTCCTTCCAAGATGAACAATAACAATAAGTAAACATTCACATCAGCGAAGCCTAAAATCCTGCGACACGAGTGTCCTCTCTCCCGCGCCCGCTGTTGACCACCACGCTTGCTGACGCCCCAGTTACTTCTAGTATTGACCAGTCGAACCCCCACCCCCTCACCCCCGCTGCACCTTATTCACTGCACTACCTATTAACTCTCTTTTTTAATATTCACAACCCCGCCCCCCCCCCACCATCCCGTAGTACAGTATTTGCTTCTTTATTATTTCACCCAATATACTACAACCCTGAGGTAGGGTAAGGAATAGAGAATGGGGTAATGTGTTGACAGGGAGTAGGTTTTGACAGGGAGTTAAGGCTAGCAGTGAGGAGAGTGGGTAGAATGGGGTTATGGGTAGCATGCGGGGCGTGCGGTGGGGGCGTGCAGGGGGCGGCTCTGTCCCTACAAGGCCCGCTCTCTATGTTAGCGTCGGCGGTTCCCTCCGTTAATATTTATCGTGAAAATCGTGTTGTGTACCAGAAGAACGCAGCCAAGTCGGTCCGCTGGCTAGAATGTTGTGCTGTGCTTCAAGCCGTCTTAGCGTGGCCATAAATTACCGGAGAGAAATTGAAAAAAAAGAACATTTGGAGATGATTATGCACGCGGAACGATCGAGAATTAGAGCGAGAAGAGAGAGAATGAGTAGAGAAGAGAGTAGAAGAGAGAGAGAGAGAGGAACGAGACGAGAGTGAGAGAAGGAGACGAGAGAGGAGAGGGATGGGATAGAGGAGAGACGAGAGGAGCAGAGAGACGGAGAAAGGAGAGAGAAAGCAGACGATGAGAAATGACGAAGAGAAGGAGAGAGAAGAGAAGAGAGAGAGAGAGAGAGGAAGAGAAGAGATAGAAGAGCAGAGAGGGAGAGAACGAGAGAGAAGGAGAGAAGAGAGACGAAGAAAGAGAGAGAGATGAAAGAATGAGAGAGAGAGAAGAGAGAGATAGAGAGAAGAAGAAGAAGAGAGAGAGAGATGAGAAGAGAGAGAAGAAGAGAGAGAGAGAGAAAGAGAGAGAGAGAGAGAGAAATTAAAAGTATGATGACATCATGCCAAAACCTCTTCAGCGTTTCGCAGACGAATCAGTGGCGAATCTGTTCGATTTCCTAAATGTATTTCGGCTTCCTAGTTTTGTTCGAATCCATATGCCGTTTCTCCTTCCATCACACTGGACGTCGCACTCGCCTTCATCACCTCTCAGAATTAGCCATGCAATATGCGCAGCTAATCATGGGAGCGAATCTCATTAACATGACAATTGCAACTTTCCACCTCTTAGCAAACAAAAAAGTGAGTGAGTGAATTAGGGAAGGGTGAGGGACGAGGATGAGATGAGTGAGTGAAAGTGAGCGAATAGGTGATAGGGGATAAATAAAAAGGGAGTGAGGGATGAGACAGAATACTATAAATCGAAGAAACGTAAAGACGAGCGAAGAAAGGAAATAAACAGAAAAGGAAGACAGCAACACCCGAACCGTCAAAGACCACACCTCGCCTCGCATCCTTTCTGGGCCGGCCTTGATGATGCTCGCTCGGGCAGATTCATCTCATTAACAAGCCTCATTACACCCCCCAAAACCACACAGACGCACACTCGCACATCCACACCCACCACCACATCCACACACACAAAAGCAAATCCACACACACACACATGCATGCGCACACCACGCGCCCGCCCACACCAAAGATAAAAATGGAATAAAATAAACATCATTATGTAGCCACCTAATGCAACCGACTCTTAGGAATCTCATAATCTTGGAAGACATCTCAGATTTCCTGCGATCCAGGGGGCAATAATGAGATCAAGTTGTGTGTGACGATGACGGGGAGGGGGTCATGTCGGGGAGGAGGAGGGGAGAGAAGGAAGACGAAGCGATCATGCGAGAGAGAGGAAGGGGAGACGACGCATGGGTCATGTGAGGGGGAGACTGGGCGACGCATGGGTCAAGTGAGGGAGAGAGAGGGGGAGAGGGGACGACTAATGGATCACGTAAGGGAGGGAGGGGGCGACTCACGGACATGTGAGGGAGGAGAGGGGGAGAGGAGGAAGAGGGGGCGACGCATGGGTCACATAAGGGTGGGAGAAGGGGAGGGGGTGCTGGAAGAATGGGACGAGGCGGAAGAGTGACAGGCGAGCAAGCAAGAGAGCGCTCAAGAAGCCAAGCAGCCCCCGTTTGGTCAGGGCAGACAAGTCGGAATACATCGCTCTGGGGATGAGAGGGTGTGTGGTGGGGGAAGGGGAGGGGGGGGGAATGTGAGGGGAGAAGGTGGTGTGCGGGGAAACGAAAGAGGAGGGGTGGGGAGGTATGAGGGGAGAGGGTTTGTGTTGGCGGAGGAGGAGGGGGGTGGTTGTGTATGTGAGGGGGAGGGGAGGGGGTAGGAGTGATGGGGAGGGGAAGGGGAGGGTGTGTGTGTGGGGGAGTATGGGTGTGCAGGACCTGGTAATGACCACGACTTTAGCTCTCGTTAAGATATGAGCGAGAGGGTGGGAAGGGGTGTGGATGAGGGAGGGAGGAAGGAGAAAGGAGGAAGAAGGAGGAGAGAGGGAGGAAGGAGGAGGGGAGAGAGAGGGGGGAAGGGAGGGGAGAGGAGGGAGGAGGAGGAGGAAGAGAGGATGAAAAAAGGGAAGGAAGGGGAAGAGGAGGAGGTAGGGACAGGTCGGAGAGGAAGGAGAAATAACAGACAGATGGTGTCGGAGTGTCAACGCGGATCCGACATGACTTTTAAACGTCGGAGGAGGCGTGTTTGAGAGAGAAAAAAAATGCGTCTTACGTATGAGAACTTCGGGTAAGGCTTCCAATCCAGTTACTGAAGGCACTGAAAGATACTGTTGACAAATAGTTTTTTTTAGGATGAGGTTAAGCGGATCAGTTCCCTCTAATCTTCTTCTTATTGTCAACAACTGTATGTTGCACAATCATTCCTCCGGGCTCGCAACTGAGTCGTCTTTATGTACAAAACTTGATGTGTGGTTACTTGGCGCTACTATTCTCTCTCTCTCTCTCTTCTCTCTCTCCTCTCTCTCTCTCTCTCTTCTCTTCTCTCTCTCTCTCTCTCTCTCTCTC
>NW_020870319.1:208708-211208 GCF_003789085.1 Penaeus vannamei
TCATACTCTACATCGCCATTCATAACATTACTTGTGGTAGCAGTAAAAGTATTATAATTGTTATGATCATCATAACCATCATTTATTTAGAATACCATCAATATCTATTTATTTATCATGATCATGGACACAAACAGAAACGCAAAGAAGTAATGAAGCGCAGGCACGGACCGCAAGACGAAAGAGGATACTAATGGAAAATACATTTTCCCATAAGCCTTTTCCAGGACTGAGAACATTAACCGAACCTTCCAAGCATATATTTTTTTTTCTGAATACCTTTATGCCCATATCTTCCAATCAGATAAAGAGCCTGCAGCAAGGTCCAGCCTGTCCACTTCATTTGCAAAACTAATTACGCGGCATCTCCAACCTGACCATTGCCAAAGGTCATCGAAACCTTTCTTCGCAGCAGCATCGCCGCGGACTCTCCCCGGCACGACAGAGCGAAGCAAACTCACGCGGGACTTCTTGGGTGGAGCAGGGGGGGGGGAGAAAGAGAAAGAGGGAGAGGAATGTTAGGGAACAGAGGAAGAGGAGAGGGAGGGGGAAGAGGGAGGAGGAGGAAATGGGAAGTGGGGAGAAAGGTGAAGAAATGGCATGAGGAAGTGGATGAAGAAGAAACAGAGGAGACAAGAAAGGGGTGTGAAGGAAGCGGCGGGGGAGGATGTGGAAAATGAGAGGAAGGGGAGGGAGGGAGGGGGAGGAGGAGGAGGAGGAGGAGGAGGAGGAGGAGGAGGAGGAGGAGGAGGAGGAGGAGGAGAGAGGAGGGAGAAGAGAAAGAGAGAGAGAAGAGAAGGGAAGAGGGAGGTGAATGGGGAGGGAGAAAGGAGGAGGAGGAGGGGAGAGGAGGAGGAGGAGGAGGAGAGGAGGAGAAGAAGAAGAAGAAGAAGAAGAAGAAGAAGAAGAAGAAGAAGAAGAAGAAGAAGAAGAAGAAGAAGAAGAAGAAGAAGATGGAGGAGGAGGAGGAGGATGAGAAGAAGGAGGAGGTGGTGAAGCATAAGGATGAGAATGAGGAATGGAGGAGGAGGTGGTGGAGCATGATGATGATGCGGAGGAGGGGGAAGGGGAAAAGGAGGAGGGGGATGATGATGATGATGATGATGATGATGATGATGATGATGATGATGATGATGATGATGATGATGATGATGATGATGATATGCTGATGATGAAGAAGAAGAAGAAGAAGAAGAAGAAGAAGAAGAAGAAGAAGGAGGAGGGGGGGGAAGAGGAAAATGAAGAGGAGCAGAAGAGGGGCGAGGGAAGGACCCCGATCGGCGTCCGGGCATCAAAAGCCCCGCGGAACAAGCCCGACATTCCGGCCCCTTATCGCGTCGGCGCACGCACTGTGTCCCATGTTCCGCCGTATCTTCCTGCGGGATCCGCGCGCCCGTCACGCCCCTTTACGTCCTTCAGAGCCCCCCCCCCCTCCTCCCTTGCCTCTTCCGTGTACACTGGCAGGAGATCCCTTGCCCTCGCTACAGATGTAACCGCTGCTTAACATACGCACACGGTTGTTCGCCGCCTATCGTGTCATCGAGAACTCGCGTGCAGTTGGGGCAGAAACAGTGATGCCTCTTTCAGGATTCATTACGAACACGCCGCGCTTATCGCCCATTCAAAACTGCTTTTCGGCGAGACTAGGTGTATATTGATGGTTTTTGCTCAACTGAACTTTAAACAGAATAATCACAGTGCCACAAATGAAACTGAATACACTAGTACGCAGGTCAGTCCGTAAAATTAAGGCTATGTACTTTATTTTAGTGCTTTTGTATTTATACTACTCTATTTCATCGTGTTATACAAGCCACTTCGAATATTCCAAAAGCAAGGTGAAGCAATAACAAACGCCGTATGACAAAACAGAGACAGTCCACAGACACGTAACTGAGGCGGCCTGCTGTGGCTTCCGGAACTGGGTCAAGTGGGGGCAACACCGTGCCATTGCAAGCCAGCCAACGATCAATATGTGCAAGGTGATATGTCACAACAAACCCTCGCAAGTACAAGGTCGAGACTTCTTACACGCGTTCTCTCCCGTTCACATTCTGGAACGGTGAGGGGGGGGGGACGGCGTGGGCGCTCGAGGGAGAGTGAAATCTATGATAATGCTATTTACAAGAAAAGTAAGAACGACACAAATGATGTTGGTAATAAAAATCATCATTATGATGGTGTGGTGATGATGGAATGATGATGATATCAGATGATGATATGATGATGATGATGGTGATGAAGATGATGGAATGATGATAATAATATAACGAATACATAATAAGGCATATGGGGACAATGGAAGTACCCCACAGAGAGGTAAGAACAAATAAATGACCAGTTTCATTATCAATCTCTTTACATTTGCATCTAAGTAGTAACTGTATGCATTTACGTGTGTATACTCTATGTGAGTATTATGCAGGCTACATGAATGATACATACCCATATCACACATAAAGAAATTTTTAATTTGCGGCTTATTGTTAGCAGTAACCGT
>NW_020870319.1:213708-221208 GCF_003789085.1 Penaeus vannamei
CGATCGCCGCCACGAATATGGCCATCTCACTTCCTACACGATTTCGGATCCTCTTTTAAGTCATGTGTCTTATTTGAATTATATCCGACATGACACATTCCCCGCGCCTCCTTGTCACTCCCTTGACCCCACCCCCTTCCGCAGGGTCGCCGTGTCCTGAGTTATTGCTTTTTCGGTTTTCCTCACAAGGCAAACAAGACGCTGTCCGTCATAGCTCGCTCCTTGTCACCATCTTTGCCCCTGATTCAATTTCTTGTTTCGCAAAGGACCCTTTTTAAATATGTAATACATATGTGTGCTTATAATTTGCCACAAATTATATATTCTATGCAGTTAAGATGGGTCAACGTTCTGTCATATTATCATCATACTTTACTGCTAAGATCAACTTTATCAACATCAAAGACCCCGTTATTTTACTATCGGCACGGTCACTCACAGACGCCGACCCGCCCTAATGAGTGGCCGCCACCCACCCACGCACGCGCACACGCCCTAGCGCCCCTGCGCCGCCCATTAGTCACACCGCGAAGCACGGGCGGCGCGAGGAGCTTCTGGTCTGGTGGCGTCAGGCGCATCCGGCACCGCCATAACTCTCCGGCGTAAGGCGGATCGTCCCGCCGCTAATTAAGCACTCGGGGCCCTTCATTTATCCCAATTAACCCGCCTGCGCCTCGAAGTACTTTTGGGGAATCATTATTCACACGAGTCTCGCTTTCTCTGCTTGTCCTCTTCGTTCCGCATCACTCTCGTTCGCTTTGCTTGCTTCGCTTCAGTCGCTCGTCTTGGGCATTTTTTCTGCTTCGTTTGCTCGCTCGACGGCGTCGCGACCGCCGACCCGACTAACGAATCGATCATTCATTCTCCGACTCGTTTTATTGGACGTCCGATAAGCGATCGTGTCCCCTCAGTCTTGATAAGGCTTCGCGACAACCTATCGCTGCCACGGCGCTCCCCAATAAAATCGGAAGACTTGTATGCAAATGGCTGATATGCAAAACAGAGAAACAAAAGAAGTTTCATGAATACAAATCAAATTGTCAATACTACAAAACTGAAATGAAATTAACAAAAATTATCAGAAACGATTTTCAAAAAACGCGAGTAAAACTACACATGAAATAAGTAAAATAAATTGAATATAAATAACAAGAAATATTGCTACGGAAACGAAATAAAAAGCAATGTACGTTTAATAAAAGCAAAAAAAGTCAAAAAAAGAAAATCAAATAAAATGAAGAGTTAAGAGACGATATCAAGTCCGAATCATTAATATATGCAAATAAATCAGTTCTCAAGTCAAGTTTGCCTTTGACGCCCTAACAACAAATTCTTTCAACCAAATCTGCTCCGACCGAGGACACTGAGGAATCCGTAGGGAAAAAATGCTTTAAATACTTGGGAAAATTAGATTCGGACAGATCTAGAGTGAGTTCATTAGCATAGCTGATTGCGGGAGGAGTAACTGAGGGATTGGGGGAGGGTTGAGGGAGGGAGTGCGGAGGAGCCAAGGGAGGGAGGGGATTGGAGTGGAGGTACTGGAGGGATTGGAGGAGGAGAGGAGGAGAGGCGGGAGAAGGCACAACGGATCAACTCGTCAGGATTCTGAAATGCAGTCCTGGATAGCGATTGACACCCTAATGACCTTCCGCGTCGCCATAAAGAGACGAGAGTGACAGAGAGAGAAGGCATGGGGGTGGGGGAGGGGGGCGGATGGGTGTGTGGGAGGCAGGGAGAGAGGAAGAGAATGGGCCCTGGATAGTATGGGATGGACGGAGAGGGTGGTTGGGCGAGAGGGAGGAAAGCAGAGATAAAGAGAGACGACAGAACACTGACACTTTTCTGCACAAAATGAATCAAATAATGTTAATAATAACAATGATAATGATATTAAGATGAGTTCTTTTCTATGATGTCTGAGGCATTATCGAAGCATATTACATCGCAGCCACTGGAGTAAATATTCGTTTTGTTGTCTGAAGTATAGCGTGTTTATATCTTCCTTGCCAAATGAACAAGTAAATATACTACAAAATAATGGCAGCCCACAAAAGGGCGAATACATATGCTGTGTGTATGTGTGTGTACACAGACACGCAGGGGTACATGAACACAAGGAGTAGAGTCACACATACATGTAAATAGCCATCTAAAGATAGGTCTCTTGGATTCTGGATCATGATCTTAACTTCCACATTCTACTCAAAGGACAGGATTTAAAAATCAGTCAACATTCCCATTTATATAATTTACGAGGCACTGCATTAGCATGATATCTGCGTCTCTTTCAGATGCAAACAATATTATCATTTTTCCACATCGGCACCTTGCCGAATCAGGTCCATAAAATGCGTTCTGGATCCGCCCGAGATCCCCGGCGTCACAGCTCGCGCGGGGCCGCCGCCATGAACTCGGGGCAACGAAGGGGCTCGGAGGGGCACCGGGGCCGGCGACGTGACTCGGGATAACGCGCGGGTGTTATCGCTTCCAATCCGTTTAATTGCCGTCATTATGGAGGCGCAAGCAGCCAGCGGAAAGCGTCGCCACGGACTGCGCGGCGGGGGAAAAGGACCCCTTCTTTTGCAGGACTCAAAAGCTTCTTCCTCTCTCTCTCTCTCTCTCTCTCTCTCTCTCTCAACCACTGGGCACCCTCCGGTCTACCAAACTCCTTCCCCTCCACTCCCCTCCCCCCAGGAACCCCCCGACAACAATGACCCATCGCATGAAGAAGAGGCGCCATATTTTATGACACACAGGTGACAGTGGCTATACCGCGGCTGCTTCATTACCTTCATTAGCAATTGTTGGCGGAACGCTGTCGGCGCGGGCGGCGGGCGGGCGGTGGGCGGCCGGGTCACCCGCGCCTCGGTGCCCGCCGCTCAGCCTGCCTCAACCCTGACTTATCACCCTATTGTGTCGGCATTACATGTACTCCTCTGGGGCCATTAGAGTGAAACCTTTTTATTCCTGTGATTAACCACTGGTAGTTCTAATTTAAAAGAAAATAAATACAATAAGACAAATAACTGCCAATTGTTTTTTTAAGTTACAATATGGCATAAACTCAGCCGTCATATTTTTCAGAGACAAAACCATTCTCCTCCGAATCCACATCGAATACCTTCCTAATAAGATGCTAAACGTGGACACAAACGCACAGCTGGAGAAACAATGATAATTATAAAAAAATAATAGACCTCGGCCTCTCAACCGTCAGGTAATACATGCTGACGTCATTAACCGTATGTAAATGAAACCGAAACTCACAGAACTTGTCTACCCGAAAGTGGGTCAGATACACAGACACCGAGACCGATTTATCTGCTGCAGAGAACAGGTGATCCTATGAACAAACATGACAATGAGGGTTAAAAAAGATAACGAAAAGAAAAAGTAGATACAGAGACGGAGAGAATATAGCATGAGAGAAAAAGAAAAAGCTTGAGGGAGAGAGAAAGGAAAAGAGAAGAATAGCGAACACATGAACAAGTGAAGACGGCCGCCCAAGAGTCTCGAAGGAGCGACCTTGTGACCCCAAGAGCTCCGCTGTCTGTAGAGGCAAGAGGAATTATGAGTCTATTAGGTGTGTCATCCATCAGGCCTCGGGCTCCTGAAGGGTGCCGGCCGAGGATTCGTCTTAATTGCCAGTTTAATCGATCGCCTCGTTTTCAGGCTTGGTGCGGCGCGAGGAAAGCAGAAGGTAGCTTTCTGTACGATGTACCTGGCGCGAAGAAAGAGCTGCGTTGAGCCAGAGTACATGTGGGTGACCGCTCAGTCGCTCGCCCACGCACAGCCACGCGTTAAAAGGCTTCCCGCGCCAATAAGCTCAACGCCATTCCCATGACGTGCAGAGTGGCAAGCGTCGCCACTTTCCTATAAGGCAATCACTGTGATGCCAAATGTACCTTTCTCTCTCCTTACCAATAACCTCGCCATATTATGTTCTCCTTAACTTATATCTTATTTCAACGTTTGCAAATTTTGTGTTTTTTTGTAAAATATGTGAAACAAGGTTGCATGTAATACAGACTCTCGAGACATAAAATTGGAACATACTGATGCATGTATCTTCGTAAGCGAACTAGGTCAAGACAAGGTATAACATGCTTCATGCAAAGTCAGCCAAGGTCATGAACCAGAGCCCATAACAGGTCGACCTTTTAAAGAAAAAAAAAGACAACAAAAGATGAGTTAAAAAAAAACTCCCCTAGCATTACAGCCACACGGAGGCATCGAGGAACCGGCCACCTGTAAGTCATCCCCCTAATTAGAAGACGCATCAAAATTCGGTTTTCACTCCTTACACGGGGACATCAAGCCGAGCAGGTGGACTGTGAAAGTCAATACAGACCAAGAAGCGCAATGGATGCTCCCAATGAGACATCAATAATCTTGCGAGGGAGGGAGAGTCGAGCGAGACCTTATACAGGGACGCGAACACACGATCCCAGCGCCAGTGACTTATGGCCAGGTGGCGCTGCGAGGGTGACGGCTCTATCACGGCGCTTGGCGAGTCGAGGAGGGAAGAGGAAAGGGGAAAAGAGAGAAAAATAGGACAACAGAAGCCGATCAGCGTGAGCAAAAGACCAATAATGCAACACAATGAAAGTAAATGCATGACATCAGATTGCACCTCGACAAAAAAGGCAAAGTACTTAACCTGTTTATCTATGCGATTATGAGACACCCACGTGATTCTGGCCAGGCGGAGAAAGAACATCACGTGACACGTGCGTGATCATGGGGGGGAAAGAAATAAACACAAGCAAAGAGAGAGGGTTTAGAAGCGAAGAGACAGAGAAGAAAATGAGAAGAAAAAAATAAGAGAGAAGAGAAGAGGCAGAGATGGAGATAGGTAGATAGATAGATAGACAAAAAAAAGAGGGAGACGGGGGTGCGGGAAAGGAGAAAGTAGAAAGGAGAGAGGAGAGAGGGGTGAGGAGAGGAGAGAGAGAGAGAGCACCCGGGCCGGGACAGGACGCCATAAACCGCCGCCCAGTGACGAACGGCGTGCGGACGAAGCCCAGAGAGGTGGCGAGAGGCGTGCAAAGGAAGCACCAAAGCAAGCAACCGGAATACAAGTGTAGATTGCAGGCTATTGAGGCGGCGCAGCAGGGGCTCTGCCGAGACTGTACAAGGCAGGGCGTGCAACGGCGCAACAGTGCAACAGGACGGCCCCGCTGCACGTCGCAACACTAACCGGGAATGAGAAACGCGAATTCATAGTTCGTAAAATCTGCCGAGAGGAATCCAAACAAGGCCGCTCGAAGCAAGCGCCTCCTGTTACCTCTCGAGGAGGAGGGGGGCAGAGAGGGGGGAGGGGAATGGGGGGAGGGAAAGGGAAGGGTACAGGGGGCATGCGGGAAGGGAAAGGACATTGCAGAGGGGGGTTAAGGTGGGGTGGGTTGGGGTGGGAGGGGTGAGGTGGAATGGGGTGGGATGGGATGGGATGGGATAGGAGAGGAGGGGAGGGAAAGGAAGGGGAGGTGCATTGCACCAAAGGGTTGTTTTGAAGGGAAAAGGCATTGGAAAGGGGGTAGGATGGGATGGGATGGAAAGTGCACTGCACAGGGGTAGGCGGAAGAGAGGACATAGGAGAGGGGTAGCAGGTGAGGAAGGGGGGGGCATAGGAGAGGGCAGGCCATCCAGGCAACCGTGCAAGCTTATCTGCGTGTCCAACGGCCGTAGAACCAACCATACGATTTAACATAATGCATTTGAACTCCCCCCCCCCCTTTCTTTCTCTCTTCCCCACCCCGCCCACACCCCCCGTAGCTCCCTAACCTCGCCCTATTATCCCCCCTTACCCCATTCGGCACTACAATAGGGGAAGCAACCCCCCTCCCCCCTCTCGCAACCTATTCTATGAGGCTTCTATTCGTTCGTTCCCTGCGCTGCTCCACCCCTTTTCCACAAGCACCTGAGTTCACTCCACTCTGCTCCACCCTGCTTTTCCCACTCCAAATACCTGCCGCCACACGGGGATCTACAAATGGATTTTATTATCATCTATTCCTGGAGAACATATTATCTTCATTATGTGTTGTTACTATCGTTAACTTTCGATAATAAATACCGAAGAAAAGGAATTCAACATTGTGTTAATCTCTGTTACAGCACACATTTTTCTCACTGCGAACGGAAAACAAGTCAGCCTTTTAATAGATAATTTAAAACGACCGGTCGGTTTTCCAGATGATTAATTAGTCATGAATTCATGCGCACATCAAACATCCATCTCAAAAAAGACTCGATTTCAGGCAGCTTTTATCGCAGCGCCAAACCATCAGCACACAAACAGGCATATCTCCACACCCAACGCTTGTGAAAAAATGATGGAGAAAAAATAAAAGGAGTAAACTTTAATTCACAGTTTCCTTTTATCAAAATGCAATGTAACGGTAAGACAAAATAATAACTACAACAACAGCTATAATGATAATAATAATAATAATAATATTAATGATAATAACAATAAAAATGATAATGGTAATACTTACTATTTTCATTATCATTATCATAATAATAACGATATCAATAATACTAATAACAATTACAGTAGTAGTACTTGTAGTAGTCATAATTGCAGTGGTAATAATAACAACAACAATAATAATGATAATAATAACCAAGATAACAACCGCAACAACAACAATAATCATCAAAATAAAAGGAACATTAATGAAAACTATCATCATGAAATCACCGGTAGTAACGCTTAAAAAAGAGCGACAATGCCAGTTAAAAGACGAAAGGAGATGGAATCGCAACCCGGAGGAGACAAAACGGCCCAAGCGAAGAAACACACGCAGGCGCACGGCGACCCTCGGCCTCCCCACACCTGCCGCCGGAGCTCTAATTAATCAGGGCGAGGGGCAGGGGCAGGGGGCGGGGGGAGGGGGAGGACGCCATTAGAAGGATTTGCATGTAAGGGAAGGATGTCACACGCCCTATGCCTCCTATATATGGCACGCGACATGACACTTTAGACACTGAGTGACCTCCTTGACACCGGGGGAGAGAGATAGAGAGTGCAGAAAGAAAACTGGGAGATGGACAGAGGGGAAAATAAGTAACGCGAGCTGAGAGAGAGAGAGAGAGAGAGAGAGAGAGAGAGAGAGAGAGAGAGAGAGAGAGAGAGAGAGAGAGAGAGAGAGAGAGAGAGAGAGAGAGAGGGGAAGAAAAGAAAACATACGAGAGAGAGAGAGAGAGAGAGAGAGAGAGAGAGAGAGAGAGAGAGAGAGAGAGAGAGAGAGAGAGAGAGAGAGAGAGAGAGAGAGAGAGAGGACAACTAAGAGAGAGGCAGAGCACATGAGAGAAAAGAAGGATAAACAGAAAGGAGAGAAAATGGGGCGACGAGAAGTCGAAGAGAAAGGAGAAGGCAAAATGAAGGAGAGAATAAAGAGACGAAAGGAAATATGGAACGAGAAGGGCGACAGGGGAGGGAGAAGGGAGTAGGAGTGGGGAGGGGAGGGGAGGGTAGGGGGGCGTCCCTTTGTC
>NW_020870319.1:233708-241208 GCF_003789085.1 Penaeus vannamei
TACATCGAACAAAAACATCAAAACAAATCACAATGATAACTAACAACAAAGTCACAAACCAAAAATAACACAACAAAACACAATCACAATCCAACACGCCTCGAAACGTTCACACTCAACTACCAAACACATCAGACAAACACTAGAGACATCTCTACAAGCACACACACGCATCACTTCATCTCTCTGTATGTGTCATGATGAGTGCTTTAAACAACAACCACGGACCCGCACAGCAACCTATACTTATGCCGGCCCAACACAACCTCGGCCATTTATCCCGCCCCGATCTCATCCCAAACACATCCAAAGAAGCAAAGAAGGATAGGAAAGCGAGCCAGCCCTGGCGGCCGGACCAGCCCCTCCCTCCGAGCGCCCCCCCCCCCAAGAAAAGCACCAATGCAAAGGGCTCGACGGAATAAAAGCGATGACATTAGCCGCATTCGGAGCTCCATGATGAGGCCTCGCAAAAAGTCGACTCCTTCAGCTCGCCTCGGCCGCCGCCTCCGCCCACGCCCGCGCTGAGCGTTCCCGCCCGAGATTCTGGGCGCGAGGCTGGGAGGGAAGACCTCCATCGGTGCGACGCAATTCTACGTTCTCTTTCGCTCTTTTTTCTTATTGTGCGCGATCACGTTCGCGTATTGTTCTACAGTCGACAAGGAAGCGTAGATGAAAAATAAAGATAAAACCGACACAGACAAAGAAGAAGAAGAAAGCAAATTTAAATACCGACGATAAGGGAAAAGGAAATCAAACCTGAGAGAAAAAAAACGATACTCCTCATTACCCACTTTTTCACACCGGCGAAACCCACAGTTATCTCCTATTCATAACTGTTGCGATCATATACATTAATTGCTATATTCTGTTTGCGTCCATATATCATGGCCGTGAGCGCTGCCCAATGGGCGGCCAGCCTCGTGAAAGTGGTGGGTTTGGGGAGGGGGAGGAGGGAAGGAGCGGGTGAAGGGGGTGAGGGAGATGAGGGAGGAGTGGGAGATGCGAAGGGGGCGGGGAGGGGAAGGGATGGGAGGAAGGGACGGGGAGGGAAGAGAGAAAGAAGAGAGGATGAGGCAAAGATAGAAAAAGAGAGATAAAATGTTAGAGAACATCTAATTAAGACGGACATTTTAAAAGACTTTTCAAACAAATTCTCCGAGATCTGTGAGGAACCAAGTTTAAAAACTTGGAGAGAATGTTTTAAACGCTCTCCATGAATTTCAAATACCAGAGGAAAGAAAAACGCCCAAGGTAAGATATTCAACCGCCCGTGTGATTGGAGCCTGAACTTGTTGACAATGAATTCCGGGCCGGTGACAAGCTCATAGCATTGATCTTGGCTGCATAAACGCGTCCCGAACTGATTCTCATACGCAATAATTCGTGGATTTAACCTTCGCCTAAAAATCAAACCCGCGCAGTTGCAAAAATAAGTCGCAAATATAAGACAAATAAATATAGACCCATACCAGTAGACAAATAAAGAACAAATCTAACCAAATGTAATGAATCCATCAAAATTCACGATGACACATAAGAATAAGGCCAAAGTGAATTTCTAAAAAGAATTCAAGTAAAAAAATAACCAATCAACCGTACAATAAGAACAGCCAAAAGAAAAATGAGTCTGCGATGTTTGATTTGCGGTTAACCCCTACCCCCCTCCCGAATCAACCCTCCCCCCTTTTAGTGGCGGCGTCCAAATATGGCCTTTTAAATCCATCGAGAATGCGGCCTCGATGTGAAAACTAGCTCATCATAATTGCTTATTCTCATTAATGTGTTATCAAAGTGCAAAGAGGGTGAGGGAAGGAGTGGGAGAAGCGGGAGGGAGGGGGGGGAAGTAAGAAGAGGAGGGAGGGGAGGGAATGAACGAGGGAGGAAGAGAGGAATGAACGAGGGAGGAAGAGAAAGGGAATGAACGAGGGAGGAAGAGAGGGAATGAACGAAGGAGAGAGAAGAGAGGGAATGAACGAGGGAGGAAGAAAGGGAGAGAGAGAGAGAGAGAGAGAGAGAGGAGAGAGAGAGAGAGAGAGGAGAGGAGAGAGAGAGAGAGAGAGAGAGAGAGAGAGAGAGAGAGAGAGAGAGAGAGAGGAGAGAGAGAAGAGCGAGAGAGAGCGAGAGAGAGAGCGAGAGAGAAGAAGAGAGAGAGAGAGGAGAGAGAGAGAGAGAGAGAGAGAGAGAGAGAAGGAGAGAGAGAGAGAGAGAGAGAGAGAGAGAGAGAGAGAGAGAAGAGAGAGAGAGAGAGAGAGAGAGCATAAGATTAGAGATAGAGATAGATTATATATATATATATATATATAATATATTATATATAGAGAAGAGAGAGAAGAGAGAGAGAGAGAGAGAGAGAAGAAAGAAGAAAGAAAAGAAAAAAGAAAGAAGAAAGAAAGAAAGAAAGAAAGAAAGAAAGAAAGAAAGAAAGAAAGAAAGAAGAAAGAAAGAAAGAAGAAGAAAGAGAGAGAGAGAGAAGAGGGGGGGGGTGAGAAAACAACAGAGAGAGAGGAGATGAGAGAAAACAAAAGAGACAAAGAACGAGAAGCGGAGAGATAAAGAAGACACATCCAAGAGAGAATTCCTGGTAATCACAGCGTAAACCGCTCTTGTGAGATAACGTTCCCGATTTGGGAAATACGAAACAAACATCCGAAGATCTTCCTTCCTTCGGCCGGCTCGGAGACGCTATCACACTCCCGGATTCCCGATGTTATGAGCATCTTGGAGGAGGCCTTGGGTATGCAAACGAGTAAATTAAGATGTCTCAGGTGGATATCTACATGCATTAACATCTCCATCTACATAAAATGCATGAAGAGGAGAGAAGAGAGAGAGAGAGAGAGAGAGAAGAAGAGAGAGAGAGAGAGAGAGAGAGAGAGAGAGAGAGAGAGAGAGAGAGAGAGAGAGAGTGAGAGAGAGAGAGAGAGAAAGCTCGAGCGAAAAGAGAAAATGAACAAACCAAAGACACATTCCATAATCGGTGCCTTTAACCTGACGCAATTTCCTCGGGCTCCTTCGGCCTCCTCTCCCGCGGGCCGCCCCTGCCCCCCCCCCTGGAGGCCCTGGGGCTGTCAGATGATGCGCTACCTGAAAAATGAGATAAATACATATCATTAGTTAAGCGCTCACGGCTGTGCTATTTTTTCTTATCAAACATAGATAATCATCTCTCTATGGTTCGTGATGTCTGGATCACAACAGATATTCATGCATTCCGTTTTAACAAAGTAAACCTAAAACCTTTTTTCGATAAATTTCCTCACGCATTTGGTTTCATTGGATACTAACATCAAAATTCAATTATACTGAAATTCATTAGTTTACGTCTTTCATAATAGAAAAACAAAAGCAATAAATCAACAATACTTTGAAGCAATAAAGAACACCACAGTAGGAACAACAAACACGATTAGACCAACTGTGGCTCCATCAAATCCATCAATCTTTCAATCATTATGTTAATTTCTCCCTCCTATCTCTCTCTCGCTCCCTCTCCCTCCCTCCCCTCCCCAATCCGCACACACAGCCCTCCTCCGCCGCCTCTTCTCCCTCGCCATGGTCATGCGTCCATGCACGGCCACCATCACTCACAGCCACACATGCGTCACGGCAGCCCCCATGCGTGTCGGGGGGGGGGGACTTCAAGGCTCACCTCCACTTGGCCTGGGGGAAGCCATGGTTAATTTGAAAAGAAAAGTACATAATACACATACACACATATATTGCGCGTATGTGACCCTCCCACCATGTTCCCAGGCGCTCCAGCCCCCCTCGCCCCTTCGCCCCCCTCGCCCCCTACAACGTAACATTCGCGCTAGAATTCCGCGACCATTAACCTCTCCCGCCAATAAGTCATCGCGGAAAGCGCAACGACAGAGCAAATCCTTCACACCTGACCTTTCTCAATAATTACGCGCGCTATACAAATGGATCGCATTACCTGTGACTCCCACTGTGACGCCCTGGATGAGGATGGCTGTGATTCCGCCCCCGTCCGCAGCCTGGATTGCGACCGCGGGAGAGCAGACGGAGAGGGAGGGAGGCGGAGGGAGGCGGAGGGATGCGAGTGGTGGCGGAAGTGATACTTATACTAATGACAATGACAATAACAGTAACGATAACAATCTAAATACTATATATCGTAATAATACTAATAATTAAGCTATTAATGATAACCATTGCAGATAAATTAGCAAAAATGATAATAAATAATGAAATAAAACAAACTCAATAAGCATTACAAAAAAATCCCCGCAGATAGGCCTACACACGCCATCAGCCACGGGCAGAGCCTCAGAAACTCAGATACAAGCTCATCATAATGCCTACAGCGGGTGTGACAATGCTGTATCATCATCACGTCGGCTGTGGGAGAGAGAGAAGAGATCCCGCATCTAAAATCATTCTTCCAGTCTGCTTAGACTAGGCCTATACACTCCGCCCACATCCTCTCTGAACAGCCTTTACACTCGCCTCGCCCGGTCTCTTTGGTCTAATTGGGTTTCGCTGCCACAACCAACCACTTCCGGTTTCGAGGGACCCGCTTCGTGGTGTGAATCGCTGTCGGGTTTCATCAAGGGGGGGGGCAGTGTGGGTAGAGTGTGAGAGGTTGATGTGGATTGTAGCTCAGGAGGGAGAGGGTTAGAAATGAATGAGGATTGACTGAGCTTAACTGCGCTGAATGGAATGTGTGTTTGTTCATGCATACATCCGTCGTATTCCACGGACGATATCACCGATTCCCCAATTCCATCGTGGCGTAATTTCAATCGGAAAGTTGTTGTCCAAACCGCACAAGAAGCTCACCCGCCCGCTCACCCGCTGACCCGAGAGAGCCGTAAGTACCCGTGGGTATCCGAGAGCGCCCTCGGCCACAGAACGCCGTGCTGAGCGGTGGGCATCGGGCGAGTCGGACGAGGCTCCCAGAACTCTACTGGGTGTCCGCGGGCAGAGAAAACTTCCTTCTCCCTCTCAGTCTCTCTCCCGTCCTTTTCCTTTCCATCTACATTTCACACCTATTCTTCTCTTTCTCCTTATGCCTTGTTTGTGTCTCTCTCCGTCTGCCTCTCTTCCCTTTGCTCCATTATTTTCTGCTCATAATTTTTCGATTTGCTCCTCGGTCCGCTTTCTTTCCTGTGTCTATCTCTCCAAGGGCCTTGCATCTACCTCCCCCCCCCCCCTGCCCCCTAACCTCCGGCCTGCCGAATGAACGAAACCACACGCACTTCCCATCTGCCAGGGAACGATGTTCAACTGAACTCCGAAGAGAGGATCGTGAACAAATGAACATGGCGTTCCTATGCAATCTTCCCATGTTCAGTCGTTCATTCTGGTCTTGTACGATGTTCTCTCTTATGGGCCCGCACATTCATTAGCGGCAATAAATGCAGTCATGCTCCCATGCACGCTGGCTCAGGCAGGCAGTCATGCGTCCCGTACAGGAGGGCGCACGACTCGAAGGCCAGCGGTTACCCTCCCCCCCCCTGACCCAAATCAAATAAAAATATAGAGAAAGGGACATAGAACTTTGCGATTTTAATAGTTAACACCAGGCAGTTGGCTGCCAAGCTGAACACTGCTAGGGAAAGGAGCTGTAAAACACCTCGACAACTATTTGAAAATCATCACAAGCCAGAACTCAGCGAAGCACATCCCTCGTCCACGCTGCCCACTGAAACGAACAGAAAGCCAAAAGCTGTGCCCCGGGAAGCACAGAACCCACGATGGCTTCAACCCGTCGCCGCCCCTCCCTCCCGCGCTCTCTCTTTCCCTTCAGACCCAACACCGCCTTTCCCGCGGCGCACACAGCCCGCCAACGGAACTCGTTGAAGACACTTTCTTTATCGGAAGCGAATGGAATGCTTAGTCATTACCGCTGTTTTTGTTATTGTCATGATCATGACCAAAACTATTGTTTTCCTGTCGTTACTTTCGGTTGGTGTCAACATCACCATTCGGGCGTGTACTCTTACTATCATATCACGATCATTGCTACTTTTGCTGCCCATTATGGTTACGTTTACAAGCATTATCGATACTGCCGCCGCGTGCTCTGGCCGCGTTCCGCCCGATCGACGCGGAGGAATACTAAGAAATACAGCGCACGGAAGTCTGCTAATGACGGCGGTCTTTTAGAACTTTCTTTTATTACATATATTCTTTGCCTTTTTCTTCTCTCGCGGCAAGATCACATCCTCATCATTTTCAATTCCGACCAACGAGAAAAAAAGTAAAGAAAATACATAGCAGGTGATAGGATTGCTCCTCCATCCGCATACCGAGCAGAAAATTATATAAAGAAAAGAGCTAATCAAAGAATATTACCTACTTGTGGGCCATTCATTCCCAGCGGATAGAAAAGCAACGATACTAAGCAATAAATCATAATAAAAAAGGTACTAGGAATAAAGTTGATAATAGAGCAGTCTCGTAAAGTTCGGGAGCCGTCATTTCGCAATGCCGCCAGGATTACTCGTCATGGGAGTCTGTGTTTTTCTCTCCCGGTGTATATACGGTATGGCTAATACATATTTGTTGCATCTGTATATTACTATTGTATAAGAATGTTTTATTGTTTATGTTACTCGCCTTGCGTAAGGCGTTCTATGTATTTTGGTTGCCTTTGGAGTGTTCATACTCAGCGGAAAAACGGATAATATGTATAATCAATACATCGCGATAAACTGTAAAAATCACAAACCGCAAAGGTTCTATGAACGAAACTGTTACACTCTGCAAGCGCATCTTAACAATAAAAGTCGCCAGCAAGCGCTGCCCAGAATAACCCGAAGACACCCCGAGGAGGCGCAGGACGGCGACTCGACCGCCGGCACCGCCCTACAAACCACAGCTGGAAGCTCCTGCCCCAACGCTTATCGTCCTCTTGGCAATACAACAGACGTATTGAACCGGTTTCGAATATATCGCCAGATATATATGTTTTTCTGACGACATTACTAATGTTTAGTTATTCTTATCGTGTTGATTATTGTTAGTATTATTGAAATTAACTAAGCTTATTATTATCATGGTCATTAACTGTCTTATTCATCTGGTAAAGAAAAGAATTTATGCCATTATCTGTCTCCTATATAAAAAAACGTGATATCTTCCTAGACAAAAATGCGACGGCCGAAATATGTGATGTCTGACGAAGATATTTTCGAAATCGGTTAAATATCTCTCGTATTGTGAAGATATCCATTCTCATTCACACCTTTTCTACTTTTGTCAACATGAATACGGTTCCTACTCGCCTTCACGAACCCAAAGCCCGAACAATAGGAAATTACCTCCATCTGAAAATCTAGAGCAAATTCCAGGCATCATAATAAAATTAGTAATAAAAATACGAGGCCTGGGTTATTTTTCACGACCGTCATGTTCGGTCTCGACGCATCGAATCGATCTTCATTTGTCTTGAGAACGAAGGGGTGTGATCATCTCCGGTCGGCTTACGGCGAGCACGTGGTCACAACCGCTCGCCCTTTCTTTGTTTCTCCA
>NW_020870319.1:251208-253708 GCF_003789085.1 Penaeus vannamei
GGCTCTTCCACGGCCTTATACTGAAAGGGTTCCTTCGGGGCTGTCTCGCTCTCTCCCTTTCGTCTCGGGACTAGAGAAAGGCGAATAGGGAGTAATATGTAGCATTTCTTATCATTTGACCATTAATTACCTCACGAGGTGACCCGTAAACAAACACACTAACGCAGACTCATACAGACGCAGGCACAGAAACAACTACAAAAAGCTGTGCTCAGTAACATTGCACATGTGTATAGTAATACATCAAATAGGCTTTCGTGAGTCCGATGAAGAAAAAAATCACAGTCACTGCGACACCTCTCCCCAGTCCCTCTTTACTGGAGCCGCCCTCACCCTCGAGCGGCGAATGCCAGCTGACAGTCAGTCAAACCTCGGCGGGGCTGGCAACACTGGGCGTCATGCTCGAGAGCCTGAGGGACAGGAAATGTGGAAGGAGAGAATAAGAGAAGCAGAAAAGTAAAAGGAAAATAGATATTGAACCCTGGGGAAAGAGTGAGCGTATGTAGGTTTATGTATGTATACGTGTGCGTGTGTGTGTTTTTGTGTGTGTGCTTGCGCACTTGCAACAATGTGCAAGGTCTCATCGACGGAGAGGAAACAGCGGTTCTTGTTATCGGCTTAAAGAACACTTTTCCCGCGCCCGACTGCCGCTCGTATCGGCATGCATGCACGAACACACGCACACACACTTACACACAAATACGCGCGTACACAGGTGCGTGGAATTCACACTTCACGGGCGCGTCCTTGCACCGCGTCCACTTAGGCTGCAACTCCTCTCGACTTTTCTGTTCCTCTTTGTTCTCCCCCAAGCAACTGCGCTCCTGGCATGTTCTGAACGCACTTCATATATTCCATCTGAACTTCAAGTTTATTTTTAGTCTGTGATTTTTGTTCTATACTTACTTTTCTTGAACAATTTTATCTTTAATTCTTGTATTATAACAACTACATTTTAAACACCAGTTACTACTACCGTATTTAATTGTTTTCAATAATAGCACCCCCTCCCTCCCTATGAAATAAAGGTGTTGCGCATCCAATCACACCTTGTCCCCCTCCCCCTCCCTCTCCACGAACGTGCAAATCGAGAAATAAGGATTAGCAATGCGAAGCGAAACCTGCCTTGCATCAATTTCCTTTCCTCCCTTCCCTTCTTCCCTTCGCCCTTGGCGTCGGCGGAGACTGAGGCAGGATAAAGGTCTCCCGCAGATGACGGCGAGTCGGGAAGATGTCTTGTCATGCTTTCGAGACAGTGCTCTGTGCCTGTCACTTGTTTATGTGAGTGTGTGCTTTCCTGCTTTGCTTTCCGGGGAGACCACTGCTTGCTTATTTCTTACCTGCGAGAAATTAATTTTTGTTTGTGTACTTTTCTTCTGCCTCGATTTCTACAGAACATTTTGTGTTTGTTTGCTTTTTTACTCGTATGTGTAGTCATGTATGTGTGTCTTTTATCTTGATTTCGAATGCGTACTTAAAGTACTTGCTTTAAGATAATCAGTTAGGGGGAGAGTGAAAATTCGATCTCTATAGCGAGAGATATAGACTATTCTCCAAGTCAACGCAATAACAATAAATCTTGCGACGGAAGCAGAACACACCCACTTGCTTAGACACAGACTAAGATAAACAAAGAAAAAACAGACATAATAACAAACAGTCACACAAACAGGAAAGGGAATATTCATGTTTTCCCTGACTAAAATAAGCCGCCATAATCTTAGCTAAGAGTAGCATGACTTGCCCGGCTGGACGACTCGACGGTCCATTGCAGAGAATACAGAGCATGAGCTGGAGGACAGGAGAAGGGGGAAGGGGTGAAAGTGAAAATGGAGCAGGAGGGGAGGGGGGGGAGGAAAAAGAGGAAAGGGGGGGGCGGAGGAGGGAAGGAGGAGAGGGAGGAGAGAGAGGAGGGAAGAGAAAAGGAGGAGATGAGAGGGGGCAGGAGGAGAGGAGTGAGGGGGGGGAGTAAAGGAAGATGTGAGGAGGGGAGGAGGAAAGGAGAGGAGGAGAGCGGAAAAAGGGGGGTGAAAGTGAAAACGGGGCCGGAGAAGAGAAGGAAAGGAGGCAGAGAAGGGGAACAGAAGGAGGAGGAGGAGGAGGAGGAGGAGAGGAGAAGGAGAAGGAAGGAGAAGAGAAGGAGAAAGGAGAAGGAGAAGGAGAAGGAGAAGGAGAAGGAGAAGGAGAAGGAGAAGGAGAAGGAGAAGGAGAAGGAGAAGGAGAAGAAGGGAGAAGGAGAAGGAGAAGGAGAAGAGAAGGAGAAGGAGAAGAAGAAGAAGAAGAAGAAGAAGAAGAGAAGAGAAGAAGAAGAAGAAGAAGAAGAAGAAGACGAAGAGTGAGAGAGTAAGAGAAAATGAGGGGGCAGGGGCAGATAGGGAGACAAATAAAAAAGTGATATTTTTATAGGTAGACAGATAGAATGAGGGGAGAGTAAATTCAAGCAAGATAGAAAAAAATGAAAATAAAATAAAAACGAGAAGGCAGAGACTACAAATGGGAA
>NW_020870319.1:263708-276208 GCF_003789085.1 Penaeus vannamei
CCCTGCCTCCCTCTTCTTTCTCTCTCCCTCCCTCTTCCTTTCTCTTTCTCTCTCTCCCTCCCTCCCTTTCTCTGTCTCTCTCCCTCACTCCCTTTCTCTCTCTCTTTCTTGCTCTCTCCCTCTCTTTCTTGCTCTCTCCCTCTCCCTTTCCCTCTCTCTCTCTCTCTCTATCTCTCTACACACACACACACGTACAAATGAGAAGAAAGACCAATTAACCCTGCTTCTACCTGCTCCGTGACGGCCGACTGCTGCCCTGCGCGCCCGCCCGCCCGCCTTCCGGCCGTGACCGAGGCGCCCAAGCCCGGCAGCCGCGGCAATTACCTGCTGAACGAGGCTTGCGGTCGCGCCTTTCGTCGAGCCGGTCACTTAGCGGCCAGGTGAGAAGTCTTCCGTGTTCAGCCTTCCTCTCTTTCCATCCGTCTCTTCCTTTCTTTCTTTATTTTCTTTCTCTCGCTTTCTCGTTTTCTCACATTTTCTCCCTCGGACGACAAGAAGGTCGCATACCCTAACATGTTCTGTCCGTTTCGGAGTGAATCGCGTCTATTTACTCGCGACCGCGAGTGACCCAAGCCCCTCTTAATTCCTTCCTTTTTCTCTCTTTGTTCCTGACAATACTTTCGCCCACCTCGCGCTGCGTTCCTTGAACAAAAGATTCGTTTATGGGTTTGTTTCCTCCCTTTCTTGGCCTAAATCAGCCTACTCTACATGCATAATAAAGCTGGGTGCAAAGGCAGAAGACGATATCGCCCACAACGTTCTGCGAGTGACGCCCCGACGCGCTAATATTCCTGGTTTTACTGCTTAATGACTCTCTCTCTCCCGAGGAAATGGGGTCAGAGAAAACCTTCCATGGGGAAAGGTCAGTGGAAGCCAACACTTCCAAGCTCTCCGGAGAAAGAATCTCAATTCATGGAAGTTATACATAGTTAAAAAGAAATAATTCATGATGTCCGGCGTCAAAATCGCCCCTGTAGAAACACCCGTCTGCGCAACATAAGAATACAACAGCGTCCTCATATTCGAAAGCCAAAGGGTAGGCTAATGCCAGCGGGTCACAGTATATCCTAAGATCTACCTCACACCCCGGTTGCCTGCCACTGCGAGTCCCCTCTCCTTCATTCTTTCTTTCTCCCTTTCTACACGCACCCAGCAAACGTCGACCCCCCCTCCCCACACACACACACACTTTCCCCTCGCCTTTCTATTTCTTATCCGCTGCCAGACAGATAGACTACCAGTCAGACGGACAGCCAGATAGACAAGGAGCCCGAGTGACGACCCCACACCTTGGCTCCAAGCGACAAACCAAAAGGAGAGGTGACGAAGCCCGCATTGCCTTGGCGCTGGTGCTTTCTCCAAAGGCTATTCAAGATATGAATGTATATGTATGTATTTATGTGCGCAGGTGGGACTGGGGTGGGGTTTGAGGCTGGTTCAGAGATGGGAAAGACGAGAAGAGAAAACAAAGGAGATAAGGGAGAAATGAGAGAACTGAGAAGAGAAAACAGAGGAGATAAGGGAGAAATGAGAGAATTGAGAAGAGAAAACAGAGGAGATAAGGGAGAAATGAGAGAATTGAGAAGAGAAAGGAAAAACAACAGAGGAGAGAAAACGGGGAGAGAGGGAAGCTGGAGGAGAGGGAGAGAGGGAAGCTGGAGGAGAGGGAGAGAGGGAAGCTGGAGGAGAGGGGGAGAGAGAGAAGAGAGGAGAGAGAGAGAGAGAGAGAGAGAGAGAGAGAGAGAGAGAGAGAGAGAGAGAGAGAGAGAGAGAGAGAGAGAGAGAGAGAGAGAGAGAGAGAGAGGAGAGAGAGAAGAGAGAGAGAGAGAGAGAGAGAGAGAGAGAGAGAGAGAGAGAGAGAGAAGAGAGAGAGAGAGAGAGAGAGAGAGAGAGAGAGAAGGAGAGAGAGTGAGAGAGAGAGGAGAGAGAGAGAGAGAGAGAGAGAGAGAGAGAGAGAGAGAGAGAGAGAGAAGAGAGAGAGGAGAGATGAGAGAGGAGTGAGAGAGAGAGTGAAGAGAGAGAGAGAGAGAGAGAGAGAGAGAGAGAGAGAGAGAGAGAGAGAGAGAGAGAGAAGGAGAGAGAGAGAGAGAGAGAGAGAGAGAGAGAGAGAGAGAGAGAGAAACAATTAACGAACAGAAGAGGTGAATAACGTTTTCAACCCTGTTGCTTTTTAATTTAAAAAAGTGAAAATAACTGCGAGTGCGTGACTATATCTGGTTCCAAACATTAGCAGTATTAGATTATAATGGCATGTTCCAATTCTGAAAATGGTTCTCAACTTTTTTGTTCATTAATAAAGAACATCATCTTGCCAACCGCAGCTTACGTAAAAAAAAGACGTTACCGAAATCACATTTCACAGTCGATAAACACAATGATACAAGTAAGAACTTAACAAAAGTAAATAGTAATATTACAAATATCCCTCACAATAGTAACATACCAATAACGCTACTATTAATAATAATAATGATAATAATAATAATAACTATTATTATCATAATAACAATAATGACAATAATTATAATGATAACAGTAATAATGATATCAATAAAAGATATGATGATGATAATAGTAATAACAACAATAACAACAATGATATTATTAAAATGATAATAATTACAACAACAATAGTAATGATAATAACAATAATGATAGCTATAATCATAATCATAATCATAATAATAACAATACCAATAACAAAAATAATAGCAATAATAACAAAAACAATAACATTAATAATAATAATGATAATAATTATCATAACAACAACAATAATAAAAACAGCAATAACAATAATAACAATAACAACAAAACAACAACAACAATAACAATAGCAACTATGAGCACTCAGAGACCGCATACCTCAAAGCAATAAGGTCACGGATGCAATAAAAATATTCTCACTTGAAGAATTACATTAAAATCACCTCTTTCTCAAGTGCATTGCTGCCGTCCGTGTTTCTCTACCTCGCAATGCTAATGGATTCTTTAATAATTCCTGGATCAAGATCATGATCCGGATCCCCGCCATGTTACTGGCATCTAAGTTGGGCTAAGACACACAACTAATAAAATGAATAAAAAGTCTTTTCATAACTTTCTGAGTTATCCTGCAAACCAACTAACCAACGCTACAAAACCATAACCTCCTTGGCAGAGGTAATGACAACAACAGTTATTAAAACGATCATGAATAAGACCAACAAATTCCGGACGGACTCCCCCCTCGCCGCCCCCGGGGGCAGCGCGGCGGGACGAGCCGCCCGCGCGCCCTTCAATTTCGCCGATGATCTCGGTGTCAGAAAGCATCGAAGTGTCGGCGCCGAGGGAAGCACAGCGTGTGTGTGTGTGTGTGTGTGTGTGTACGTGTGTGTGTGCGCGCGCGCGTGTGTGTGTGTGTGGGGGGCGTGCGTGCGTGCGTGCGTGTGTGTGGGGGGGGGTGCGTGTGTGTGTGCGTGTGTGTGTGTGCGTGTGTGCGTGTGTGTGTTGTGTGTGTGTGTGTGTGCGTGTGTGCGTGTGTGTGTGTGTGTTGTGTGTGTGTGTGTGTGTGTTGTGTGTGTGTGTGTGTGTGTGTGGTTGTGTGTGTGTGTGTGTGTGTGTGTGGGTGCGTGCGTGCGTGCGTGCGTGTGTGTGTGTGTTGTGTGTGGGGGTGGGTGTGTGCGTGAGAAGAGAGAGAGAGAGAGAGAGAGAGAGAGAGAGAGAGAGAGAGAGAGGAGAGAGAGAAGAGAGAGAAGAGAGAGAGAGAGAGAGAGAGAGAGAGAGAGAGAGAGAGTTGTGTGTGTGTGCGCGCGGGCGCTCGCTCTATAGTGAAGTATGCATGTATGTGGCCAAGATGACTGATGCCATTATCATGACGATAACACGAATCGATCCGACCGAGGAACCAATGCCTGCGACCCATCCCGATCCCCAGGACGACCTTATGCTTCGTCTTGTCCCAATCACTCTCTATCCTTCGTTTTTTCTTCCTCCTCCTCCTCCTGTGCGCGAGGCACTGCACACGAACGGCGCCGAGGATTGACTGATATCACTCGAACAACGCAAAGAGGGTGACAAGCAATGTTTCTAAAACGCCTTCGGAAACAATAGAAGCGACTACAAATCACAACTAAAATCCAAATCCACCAACAAGAACGATTCTCATATTGGAGAAAATCCGAAGGCTTCCTTGCCCAAAAAGCCGGGCTGATCCCCATCTCATAATCCCTCTCGGCACAAAAGCACAACGCGATGACGTCACAGCCAAAATCACAAAGCTAATTCACTCGAACCAGCAATGCATGGCGGGGGCGTTAGCGGAGGGGAGGGGTAAGAGGGCGTAGAGGGGAGGTGAGGTGTGTGTAGGGCAAGCTGCGCGGTGGGGGATGGCGAGGTGGGTTCGGCGGGGGTAGTAGGTAGAGGGGGAAGGGGTGGATGTAAGATCAACAGGCGTCCCCAAAAATGGTCATCTAAAAAAAGAGAAAAGGTGAGATCTCGTTCCTCTCCTTTTATCTTTCTCCTCCTTTTCTCTCTTATTCTTCCCGAAAGAGTTTGACCATTACAAGACGGGAGAAAAACGCACCGCCCCCCGCCCGCCCCCTCCACTGTGAATTATTACCCCGAGAAACAAATGGCGGCAATATTAAAAGGGAATCGCAAAATGAGCCGAGGTCGATATTTACAGTTACATATTGCCGCATCTCCGAGCCACGTCCGATGATATAGGAGAGTGAAACGCGCCCTTGTACGCGCTCGCAAAGCAAATAAATACGTAATATATTATACTATACATTATGAGCCACGGTACATGGACAGCACCATCCAAATCATGGTTGCGTGTCCTTTGACGAGCATAATGGGAATAATGCAGTAGAGAGTAAGAGAACTTATAGCACTGTGGCGTTAGGTTTCTTGCAAGGTGGCCGGTGAGATGAGCTTGCCGGGGCGCTGCCCACCCACGGCGGCAGCGTGGTCCACACCCCTGCAATAATTAAACTGTATTTTGTGTGTCCGTCCGTCCGTGTCTCTCTCCTTCGCCCTAAACAAATGCTCTATTCATGTTTCTGTACGTGCTGCGTGCGTGTGTGTCGTGCCTGCATTCTCCCTTCCCTACCTCCGTCCTTTACCCTCTCTCCCTATGTCCCCGTCTTCATCTTTGCCTATTTTTCCCTCCTCTCTGTCTTTTCCGTCTCTCCTTGCTGCAAACCAACCGAGCATACAAGACAATCGGCAATTTCACTAACCTGCAGAATGCTGCAGATCCCAGAGGCAGGAACCGAATCGTCCCTAAGGCATATGCACACAAGGGCTTAAATCCTCGGACTAGCAGCAGGTGCCACGGCCGCCGACAGGAGGTTGTATGAGAGAGGGAATGATCCTCCATCAATCAGCCTGCGATGCCGGCGAGCAGAACATGATTTGTCTTGGGAGGTTCGCCTCCCCCGTTGCTCTTTCCTCCCTTCTCTGTATCTCTCTGTGTCTGTCTGTCTATCCGTCTCCGTTTTCCTCCTTCCCCTCCCATGATCTCTATCCTTCCTTCTTTCTCCTTCCCTTCATCCCCTCCCCATCTATGTCTTTCTATCATCCTCCTCTCTCTCCACCCCCTCACTATATCTAAACTTCTCTCTTCCTCCTCATTCCACTACCCTTACCTCTGACATTCTCTCATTCTCCTCTCCATATCTCTTTCCTCTCTTCCTCCTCTCCCTCTGTTTGGTTCCCCTCCCTTCCGCCGAGCCGGGAAGGCCCGCCGCTCGCATCCTTTTTGGGCAGAAGGCCTAATCCCGCGAGAGATGGATGAAGGTTCTTTAAGTAGAGCTCGTCGCCGCCGCATCCTACACGTCCGGCGTTTGAGCTACGAGAGTCCACCACGCGCCAAGGCTCCTTCTGACTCTCCCCTCCTCGCTCTCCTCATCATCATCATCACGAGAAGGGGTTGACACTTTCATTGCTGTTTTTTCAGTTGTGACAACTGTTTTTTTAATGTAAAAATACTCGCATAACTGAAAATTGTACGCCCCTCTCATCACACTTGTGCACTAATTGGGAAGATTTCTGTACTTCTTTTAGTTCTTTTAGTGGTTCCTTTGAAAGCACGTCTGACTCACTCTGGCTCGTAACGCAAACACTTTTTACCACCTTTGATAAGCCTGCTTCTCCTTACCCTTTGAAATCATTTCTGTGTTTCTGAACAATCTAAACCACAAGAAACTAACATTCATCACATCCTAATATTTCTAAGTTGGTTAAAACGCTTTAAACCGCATGGAAATAGTCTCCATTTCCAAGCACTTCATTATGACTTGAAAATAACCTCTCTTCCAGAACGCTTTTCAATACAGATCTAATTTTTTTCAAAGCAACTCCTTAAAACCACGTACATCTTCCACCAAGTTTCTCCATTAAGTCTTTTCCTCTCTTTTTATCGTAATTTTCTTCAAACACAGATGTTGAGAGACGCGGCAGTTGGCGCATTTTTTTCGCAGCTGAATGACTGGGGCTTTTGGCGCGGCGCTCATGCCTTCCGCGGATTAAAAAGACACCAGAGGACCCGGGCCTGGCTGGCTGAATCACTTTTAATACACACAAAAAAAAGGCCTCGCTCGTAGCACCTGCGTGGAGCTACCAGTGCAGGGAGACGAGTGAGAATGACACCGAAAGGGGAGGGGGAAAAGGGAGAGAAAAGGCGGGGGAAGGGACAAGAGGGAGTGGGAGACAGAGGTGGATGGAAAGGGGGAGGTGGGGGAGAGAAGAGGAGAGAGGATGAGAGGGACGGGAAGAGAAAAGGAATGAAAGAGCGGCAGTGAGGGAGGGAGGAAGGGAAAGAAGGGCGAGGAGAAGGGGGTGGAGAAAGGAGGGAGAGATGGTGAAGGAGAAGAAGGAGGAAAGGGAAAGGGAGATGGAGATAGAGAGAATGGGAAGAGAGAGAGGAGGGAAAAAAGAGAGAAGAGGGGAGCGAGAGAGATTGAGAGAGAGTGTATGCGCGTGTGCATGTGCGGGCGTGAGTGGATCTATGAGTGAGTGCATGTATGTAGTATATAGCTTTACTAGAAGTAGAGGAGGGGCTCTCCCGCGTGAGCTTTCACTGCTCCACTTGTTAAGCACACATCAGCTACCTCTCCGATCGCCCTTCTCTCCCTCCGCATCCCTTCCTCCTCCTCTCCCTTATCCATTCTTTCCTTCTCCCGATTCTCCCCTTATCTTTCCCCTCTAACTACCCAGACACTCATCTCTCTTCACTCCCTGATTCCCTCCCTCCTTAAACCTCTCTCTCTCTCTCTCTCTCTCTCTCTCTCTCTCTCTCTCTCTCTCTCTCTCTCTCTCTCTCTCTCTCTCTCTCTCTCTCTCTCTCTCTCTCTCTCTCTCTCTCTCTCTCTCTCTCTCTCTCTCTCTCTCTCCCTCCCCCTCCCTCCCTCTTTTCTCCCTTTCCGAGAGGCAAATCCCTCAAAGGAGCGCCGGCTCTGTCTGTGCCATAATCGGCATCCCGCCGCTGTCAAAATATGCCCCTTCCTACGTTCATCTGCAACTGCAAACCGCCTCAACACACGTTCTAGCAAGACCCGTAAATGCGTCGGGATGTGTCTTCCCCCACGACCATATCAACACCAGGTAAATGTCACCTCAAAGGAAAAACGAACCAATATGCACACGCTTGGAAACAAGAGAGCGAGAAAAAAGAAAAACTCAAAGCAGGAGAGACAACCAAAAGTCTAAAAATACTTCCCATGCGAACCGACTCGGTAACGAAACCGACTTCCTGCCCGACACAAACGCATGACTCGTCTTATCGCCGCCGCCGATTAAGTTCGCCCTCCCGGCACCCGACCGACACGCAGACATCGCGGCGGCGTCTGGCGTTGCGAGCCCTTAGTGTCGCAGAATGTTGCGGCCGAGGGAGCGCACCGCCAGCAGTACTATTACGTTGCAAAATGTGAGAAGGGAACGCTGTCGCACTAGGCAGAGCATGCACGGAGAAACAACACATATATCCGGTATGCACCTACTTATTACTCTGTACTCAATTTCTATACATAATAATATTTTCATCTTTCTCCCTGTGCGTGTGTGTGTTTTATTCCAGTTTCCATGTCAGAATCATCAACACAGTATACTTAAGATGTTCTCCATAACAAACTTGACATGGTCAGACGCAAAGCGACAGTGGCCCCGAATCGGGTGCACATTTCTTGGCTCCGTCTTGCCTCAACTTACGCAGACCAATTCCTCGCGTTAGAAAACCTCTCGGGACGAACATCTGTTGCTCTTGGGAAACCGCGACGGCGCGAGGAAAGTGTGCCTCGCCGCCCCCTCTCACTCCTCCCCCTCCGTCCTCTGCTGCCCCAACTCCACTACGTTCCCTCCCCCTACTACTACTCATCTTTTTTCTTCGTCTCCCCTTCTCCTCCTCCCCCCCTCATCCTTCTTCTTCTAATTATTATTATTATTATAATTATTATTATTATTATTATTATTATTATTATTATCACTATTATTATTATCATTATTATCATTTTCATTTTCATCATCATTATCTATCAGCAGCATAATGATGAATACCATTATCATCATTATCACTCATCCTTCCTCCTCCTCTCCCTCCTCTCTCTCCACTCAAAACAACGAATTCCAGTACTCAAAGAGTCGCCAAAGAGGGAAGACTCCAAACAAGACTAGAAAAAGAGAAAACAAGAAAATTATCGAGCAAGTATCCGGCCAGGTGTGACGTCACGAAGAGTAAGCATAACGCACGCTCATCCCTTCCACTTGTCCCGAAATGCATGCCAGGACCAAAAGGGAAAGCTGCTGACAGTTCTCGCATGCTGTCGACATTTTCAAAAATTGGTAACACAAACAAAAGGCGTTCGTGTCTTTCCATTGTCTTCTATAAAACTCCTATCTTTAACTAATGTTGTTCAAATGGATATTCACAATCTCATCTCATCAAGTATCACAGATAATATTTATAATCGTTCCCTGATATATGACCCCCCCCAAAAAAAAATACTCACACTATCATCACCGCCATCTCACTCTCACCTCTGCCGCCACACCCTCACTGCACTCTCCAAGCCGCCCATCGCAGTCCCGTGAGGCGAAGCGGAGAAGAACGTGACACAGATATCAACGTTCCATACGAGGGTCTCATTACCATCCATGCGGGGGAGAGGGGGGGAGGGAGTGGAGGGGCTACCGCCAACAACGTCTACACAATGCGCATAAATTTGCATAATCAGCTTCTACAAAAACAAAGTTATGATAGAGAGAGGAGAGGGAGGGGGGGGGGATGTGGAATTATTAGTTCGTATCATCTGGAGCAAATTCATTACTTAATGCACGCAGCTATCAATTTTTGGGGTCATGGAATAACTCTACAAAGATTTAAGTAGATTCACCCCAGTCTCTTCCTTCACATACCTCAAGATGTCATGAAGCGTGATAAAAAGAGATATCACCGGGATCTGGCAACCTAAGCCCCGCCCTCCCCAGTACAGTTCATCATCACCTCCCTCTCCCTTCCTCCCTCTCTCCATCCCTTCTCCCCTCATTCCCTCCCTCCCTCTCTCCCTTGCCCTCATACCCAGCCCTTCCATATACATGGTGGGTAGAAATAAGACAGGAAGAGGAAAAGGAAGAGTAGACAGAGGTAGAAATGGAGTGGTAATGGGGAGGGAAGGAGAGAAGAGAAAGGGGAAGAGGGACAGGGATCAGAGATCTGTAACAATTGTCATTGTTATAGATCATCACGGCTGTCTAGATCGGACCATTTCTTTTTTGACTGCTTCCTTTTCATCTTATTTTACTGCCGTAAATCTATAATAATATCCTGCGCTATACATTTTCTGCTTCCTAATCAACGTTGCCAGGCATGTAAAATGCCTTTTAATAAGCGTATAACTGCCTCGTCTCATCTATTCCTTTAGCTTCAATCTATTTCCAACCTGTTTCATCATATACTATGTGTCTCAATTTCTCAATTCTATATTTATTCTGTTTGCCTCTCCGCCTTCCTGGAAAGGCTGATCTGCATTCCCCCTAATCCCTGGCCTTGCTGTCTCCTCCCGGGAATCCATTCGCCACTTCTAATCTTTTCCTACCCCAACTCCCGCTCTCCTTCCTCCCTCCTCCCGCTCTCCCCGTCGCGAATGTGTGAGAACCGCCAAACAGCAGCCACCACAACCGCGGCGACGGTACTCCCTTTTTCGCATCAACTCCCAACCAACTCCTCGTTCTTCAAGACATGCTCCAGCTCTAGCCCCCCCCCTCGGCCAGACACAAAGGGAAGTCTCAATCTACCCCCCATGACCTACCCCCACCCCTCCCCTCCCTCCTCTATCCCTTAGACGGCAGAACGGACGGAACAATCTATCTACCGTGCAAAATCTCTCACCTTTTGTGTTGCTTCGCGAAGCTTCTTGCAATTTAGTCTTGGATGCGATGCGAGTGGATTTTAATATAGCAACATTTCAGGTGTGTCGGATCCATCTACCGACCCCCCCCCTTCCCCCCTTACATCTTACCCACCTCCTCCCCACCCAGCCCCCGGGCGAGTGGCCCACACCTGTGCAGATGCAGAGTGTTTGGTTTATTAAAACGCTGGCGCTCCCTTCTGTGTGCTTGCTTGGAAATTCTAGTTCAGATTAGCTTTGTGAGTGTGAGTGTGAGTGTGAGTGTGTGTGTGTGTGTGAGTGAGTGAGTGAGTGAGTGAGTGAGTGAGTGTGTTGTGTGTGTGAGTGAGTGAGTGAGTGAGTGTGTGGTGAGTGAGTGTGAGTGTGTGTGAGTGTGTGTGAGTGAGTGTGAGTGTGTGTGAGTGAGTGAGTGTGTGAGTGTGTGTGTGAGTGAGTGAGTGAGTGAGTGAGTGAGTGAGTGTGTGTGTGTGAGTGTGAGTGTGTGTGTGAGTGAGTGTGAGTGAGTGAGTGTGTGTGTGTGTGTGTGAGTGAGTGTGTGTGAGTGTGTGTGTGTGTGTGTGGTGTGTGTGTGTGTGTGTGTGTGTTGTGTGTGTGTGTGTGTGTGTGTGTGTGTGTGTGTGTGTGTAAATTCGTATAGCACTGTATTCACTATATTTAAATGGCTTTGGGTTTACCTATGCCTTTCTTAATAATTATCTGTGGGCCTTTCTGCTTCTCCCCTCCGGCCCCCACTTCCCCGCCTTCAGACGAAGGAGGGCCCACACACCGGAGTCCGTGATGACTGAAGACGCCCACAACGCGTCGCACGGGCGAGGCGTCGATGGCTAGGGGACAGCAGGTGATGATACCCACCCCCGACCCCTCTCCCGTACTTATGGGGTGGGGGAGGGGGTTCACGAGTGCTTCCCCCACGCCCTCCGTTCACCTCGGAGGCACTCTCCTCACGCGGAGAAAGGGAGCAACGCAAGGCTACACAACCCTCCTCCGCCCTCGTCGCCCGCCCTCCTCCTCTCCCTTCTGCGCCCGCCGCCATGACCGCCAACCCTTCCTCCCTCCCCGCCCTTCCCCAACACCATCCTCTACAACAGCCCCTTACGCCCTCCCCTCCTCCCCCTACCCTTCCCTCCCTCTACGTCTGCCCCTTGTCTTCTCTCCCGCTCCCTCCCTTCGCCTATTTAACCCACGGCATCAGCACCGTCCCTTTAGGTCCGGCCCATGACCTACCTGGGAACACCTGCTGATTACCTTGCGCATTAGGGGCCTCGCCGACACTATGACGTCATTAGTCAAGACGCCAGAACCAGATAGCATCGCGGCGCCCCGCTACGGCGCTTGCGGCTCTTGCGGCGACATGCGGGATGCAAACACATGTCGGCCTCGACGCGGTCGACGGAGAGCGGGTCGCCCTCCGTGGCACCGCCCGAGGAGCGCTGGGCGAGTCCCTGCTCCCGGCAGAGGCTGGGCTCGACCTCTCCCTCCACTGATCGGCATTCTTGCTTTTTTCTTTCTTTCTAAAGTTACTTATCTTACAGCTAACCCAGCTCCTAATTTATTGCTTAGGTAATTTCCTCTCTCCCTCACTCGCCTCGCCATTCTCTCTCGCATCATGATCCTTTTTGTATTCCTTAACAGCCTTTATAGCACCGGTAATCTTTCCTTCAAAACTTCTAAAGCGAAAAGGAAATAAACATCAAAATAAAATAAAAATTGGGGATATGCAGGAAAGTAAACATAAATAAAACGCAAAACATATGACATCGAAGAGAGAATATATTATCAAACGTTTCCTGCTCACAACCTCGCACTCCTCCCCCACCCCGGCACCACCATCCCAACCCCATAAATCACACTCCCATCACGGAATCATAAAAGACAGTATCAACAAGGTATGAAATATTATCCGGGGATGAGAAGAAGGTGAAGGAGGTGGAGAAAGAGGAAGAAGGGAGGAGGAGGGGGCGGGAGTCACGATTGTGCTCCGGAGTGCAAAAGTTCAGATGCAATATCTTTCACTTGCACAGCCAATACAGAGACAACATCCCGCGCCCCTTAAAGAAAGTCAAGCACGGCTGTAAATCACCAGCGAAGGCGGAGGGAGCCTTTGTCGAGCTA
>NW_020870319.1:301208-305962 GCF_003789085.1 Penaeus vannamei
TGTGATGGCCATTTTGTCCCAGACTTTTTTAGAGAGTGTGTATAGTCTTGTGTTTATTGGCTCGATTCTGTATTTGTCGTGCAGTTCTGATATCGTAAGTCTGGTGTCTTCTTCGTTCCTGTTGGTTGCTGCCCGGAGTGCTCGGTTCTGGAACTGTTGCATCTTCCTGATGTTTGTTTTGGAGGATATGCAGAGAGGGATGGCTGGGTACTCCATGATTGGTCTTATCAGGGTTTTGTAGAAGTGCAATTGCGTATTCGTACTCATTCCTTTGAAACGTTTTAGTTTGGTGAATTGCTTTTTTGCCATTGCAAGTCTCCTTTTCATGTGGGTTGACACCCCGCGGGTGCCGAATTCCATGCCAAGTATCTTTACTTTGTTGCAGAATGGAATTCTCTCTTGGTCAACAATTACCTCCTTTGGTTTTGTGGCTGATACTGAGAGAAGTTGAAATTTATTCTTGTTTGTTTTAATCTTCCATCTCTTCTCGAAGTCATTTATCCTTTTGATTTCATTTACGGTGACTGCAGTAAGCATTTCTTTTGACTTTAATGATATAGCATGATTTGAGTTATATCATCTGCAAAGCTGACGTCGACGCAGTTGTTGTTGGGTCGTTCGAGGTCTGCCGTGTAGAGTATGAAGAGAGTTGGACTTAATGTTGACCCTTGTGGCACCCCTCCGTAGTGGGAATCTTGGTCCTGCAACTGTATCGAGTCGTATCATTGCTGTTCTTCCCTCCACGAAGTTGCAAAGGATCTTTTCCATGATATGTGGTACATTGATTTGCAATATTTTGTATTGCAGTCCTGGTTTCCACATTTTATCAAATGCTTTCGCAACATCTCTGCAAACTATGTTGCACTGCTGTCGGTTTCTCTGTGACATGGCGATTGTTTCGTATATGGCCGCAATTGCTTGTTGTGTGCCTCTCCCTTTTCTGAAACCATACTGGTTGTTATTGAAGAGATTGCATCTTTCAATGTAGTTCGTAATGCGATTGTTAATGATCTTTTCGAATACTTTTCCCGGGATTTCTAATAGGGAGATCGGTCGGTAATTCTCGGGTTTTCTTGGGTCCTTTCCTTCTTTGGGAATGAGAATCATTACCGCGTTTTTAAATTTGTCCGGGAAATAACCCATCGAAAGGGACCAGTTGAATATTGCTTTTAATTTTTCAATTGCCGCTTCCGGTAGTTTTTGCATAATGGTCTTTCTTATTCCGCTTGCGCCAGGTGTTTTGTCTTTAAATTTAATTATGATTGTTTTTATTTCTTCTTTAGATATTGGTCTGGTTAGAGGGCTGTCATCTTGCAATCTGTTTAGATTTGCTTCTCTGTAGGGGGTTAGTCTTTCCTTGTTTACAGATAGATAGGCTTTTATCTGGGCTTCGTGTTGCAGGTCGAAAGTTCTGTTATCTTCTGGAGTGATGTTAAAGATGTTCTTCCAGAAGTTTCTGAAAACTGCTTCTTTCTGTTTGCTGTCAAAGACTTTCTCGTTTCTTTCATTCAGTATGTATGGAGCCTGATTGTGTTTGCATCCCATTAACCGTCTTATTTTCCCCCAGAACTTTTTAGGGTTGTTGTACTCAAGCTCTGTTGTTTTTATTAGGTTGTTCCAGTGATTTGTGTATAGGGCTTTACTTTCTTCTTTCAGGTCTTCCTGTATTTCCCTGTATTGGTTTCGTGATGCTGTTGTCCAACCAATATGTTCGACGGCGTTTAAGATATTTTTATATCTCCACTCTAGTAATTTCAGACGATTACTTGTTAATGGGTGTGGTAAAGTAGCAAACCTTTTCTTTGGTATGGCTTTATCCATTGCTCTTTCAACGGTGGTGTACCATGCGTCGATTTCGGTATTGATATACTCTTTGCTGATTACTGTGTTCTCAGCGTCTTCTATGGTCATATGGTCATCTACGTCTTTTTTGAAAAGTTCCCAGTCTGCCCTTTTTAGAATGAACATTTCTTTTTGCGGGATCATGATGGGTGATGTTGATAAGGTGAAGACTATGGGTAGGTGGTCTGACGTGGTTAGTGGTCCTTGTTGGATAGCATGGTTCATATGGACGTTTTTATTCCCAAGAATAATATCTGGACGACCTTTTCCTCTTGTGCTGACGAAGGTATCGAAGTCCGGGCCAATGTGGGTGATCATATTTTGGTTTATTAAATTTACTAATTCGTCACCCATGAGATTGTTGCTGTTGTGGCCGATCGTTCGGTGTTTGGCGTTTAAGTCAGCAATGATGTATGCGGGGATGTTGGTTCGCATTATTTTCATTATGTCTGGGTAAGGAAATTGTGGGCGTCGGGCGGCATGTATGCTGTGCCGATTATGAATTTGCCACGATTTGTCTGCAGTTCAACTGCGAGGAAGTCCTCATTGAAGTCGTCTATGATTTTGTGTTTTATATGTCTCTTGATGCATATTGCAACTCCTGCATCGCCTTCGTTTAGTATGTTTCTTTGATGGACATGGTAACCAAAGATCTTTATTTGCTCGTTATTCTGGACACAATGAGCATTGATTAATATGATATCTGGATCTTCCTTCAGATATGTGTTGGAGAGTTCGTGTTTTCTCGTGCGCCAATTCAGGACGTTGTGTTGGATTATTCTGAATCTATTTGAGTACATGTTTGCTGTGTTCACGAGAGCCTTATATTATGTCAGGGTCTGTGAGGATTTTCTGCAGTGTGGTGTTCGCCTCTCGTCCCGTTAGTGATGCTGTTGAATGCATCTTCTGCCACATACTGTATCCTGTAGGCGCTCAGATCGATAATTCTGCTGTGGATCTGATCTCTGATAGTTTGGTCATCGTATATGTCAGGATGGTAGTATGTGTACTTTATTAGTTTTGTTTGGATGAACTGTGCGATCTCTCTGTGCGATGGTCTCTTGGGGATGAACCCAATGCTTTCCACTTTCGCTCTCAGTCTGATCTCTGGCAGTTTCACTTTCGTCACGCTGGCTTTCCGTTCGGGTTGTCTACGTGGTTTCGGGCGGGTTTCCTCTTCCTCTTGGTGGTGGTGTATCGGGCGCGGGAGTCTGTATTCCTCGTCGCTCTCCGTCTGCCCTCGCTGCGACGTTTCTTCGCTCGCCGTTTTCTTTGCGGCTGTTTCCTGGGTTGGCGATGTTTCCCTGACTCTCTTGTTGCTTGTTTCCTCGTGTTCCATTTCTCCTTGCCTGTTATCTGCTTCTGCGTCCATTACTGTGGTGTTGCCCATGAGTACGCTAAGTGTTTCACTGGCATTGTTCTGAGATGGGAATCTGACTCTAGGGATGTTGTTTAGGTCATACATCTCATCGACCGTTTTTTGGAAGCTGCCTGGCTCTTTGGCTTCCTGAATGTATGCAAATATGATCGCACTCATTATGCTGGCCGCTGCATTCGGTGGTAAGGATTTTTATAATTGCCTCAGGATTGACTGTAGGCAGTTCTTGCTTCCCCGCATAGCTTGCTTGGGTAAACGAGGAGGTGGCGGTTGTTTGGCTCCTCAGTGCCTGTCTCTCTTGTTTGGTTCTTTCTTTGATTATGTTTTTCCTGGTTTGGCATTTAGCGGCTAGCGTGCGGTGATCACCGTTGCAATTCAGGCATTTCTTTGTAATATTATTGCAATTTTTGTATGTGTGATCTTTTGCAGAGCATTCTGAGCAAGCTCTATAGGTTTCTGGCTCCTTGCAATCTTTTATCATATGGTCGTATTTATAACACCTATAGCAAGGGACTAGATTTATGAAAATTTCTTTTTCGATAAATCTTGATGGGATGGATTGGTGCAAGAGCAGCATTCCGCTTTCCAGGGCTTTCTTGGCCATTTGGGTGGTTTCGAACCTCACCTTAATGATTGTTGGCGCGTTAGGTAGCTTAATCGCCTCTTCAACCTTTGCCCAGCCATTCTCTCTTTCGATGGTTACTTTAATTTCGCTCTCTTCATAATCAATGATTTGTCGGTCAATGTTTCTGATTGTTACTGTTCTCATGGCATTATATTCAGGAGGATCTTGTATTTCAAATTGCTGTGTTTGAAATATTGCTTTGCAATCTGTGGACATCAGCTTTTCAATTGTCTCTTCATTTGCGACTGCATAAAAAGCATTTTTGACGTCTTCTACTTTATAGACCGTCACCTTTGCTTGCCCAAAGCATTGCCATATTTTTGCCCGCCTGCCTGAAGAGGTCGGGTTTTTATCTCTAATCCTTATGCGTGCCATTTTGACCTCAGTTGGTGGTTTGGCAGCTCATGTTGGCTATGGGCTGTTGGGTTGTTAGCCCCTGGTTGGCTGAGTGGGTCGTCTGCTTGTTATCCAGGCTAGTGTGTATAGCCAGTCTGAACTCCACTCTGTTTTTTCAATGCCAACTATTTAGGATGGCTTTTTTCCTATTGCCTATCTATGCTGGCACTGAATAGGTATCATGAGCCAGGACGTTGCCGGTGACCTCACACCAAGGAAGGAGTTTTTAAGACCACAACGGCTACCTTCCGAGAATGTCAGGCGGGCATAGCTGCAGGAGCACATAAGGAGCGTGTTAACAGTCCGAGTGCCCTGAGCGATCTGATGATGCAAAAGGGAGGAAGGGGGGGGGGAGGGGAGGGGCACAAAGTGAGTAGGAAAGGAGGAGGTAAGATGGGAAGGAGAGAGAGTGGGGATGGGGGATGTGTGGGGAAGGTAGGGAGGAAGAGGGGAAAGGGAGAGGAAGATGAGGGCGAGGGAGGGTTGGAACGAGGAGGGGAGTGAGGGAGGGAG
>NW_020870319.1:330711-351321 GCF_003789085.1 Penaeus vannamei
AAATAAAAAACAATGTAAGGAAGTGAACAGAAGTGAATAACATTCCGATTTCCATACCTCGCAAACAAATAATAAAAAAAGAAAAACTATAAGGAAGTGAACAGAAGTGAACCACAGCGAACTGAATCGAACTGGTTCACGAAAGGCAGGAAGTTCCGCTCACCCATTTGTCATTGTTCTCGCTCTCCGAACAAGGCAAGGATAGACGAAGGAGTGTTCTGCTGTTCTCCAAAGCAATCCTACGGCCTTGCTCTGCATCCGCCCCTCGCCGGATTCTAAAAGGAAGGTCGAATCCTCGCGAATAGGCTTCGAATAGGGGGTTCGATCCCCCATACGATGGATCGCGCGCTGCTTTTATCTTCTGGTCCTTCTTTCACTTATACATCTCCTCGTTTCCAGTTTATCATTTAATCTACTCATTTATTTCTACAAATGGGGATTTACTCTTCTGGAACGTTCTTTACACCTACATCCTTCTGCCGCCTCCGAAACCGCAAAGAAGGCCACAACGACGTAAATAGATATTGAATCACTTTACGAAGCCCCGGAAAATAACGGCGAGGCAACCGGAAAGTTTTGTTGCTGTGGCGATAGATACACGTGCTTTTAAATATTCTAAAGGTTACTCACTTCACTTTGTTCTTTGTATTTCACTGATCTTGAATATTTGTTGAATCATGCGTTTGTATTTTGTCTTGCATTGCAAAGGGCTATACTTACATACATACATCATATGTGTGTGTGTGTGTGTGTGTGTGTGTGTGTGTGTGTGTGTGTGTGTGTGTGTGTGTGTGTGTGTGTGTGTGTGTGTGTGTGTGTGTGTGTGTGTGTGTGTGTTTCAGAGATCAGTGGGTTACCATATTTTCATCCTTACTTTCCTTTCCTGTTTTCAATCACTTCCTAGATTTACCCTTTGTCCTTTTACATCAATTCACTTTTATCATCAATGCACTTTTATCTTGAATCTAAGATAATTTCGTTATTAAGGCTACCGGTATTATGTGTTCTTTTCTTCTCCATCTTTTTTCCTGGTTCTTTTCACGGCCAATTATTTGTTATTGTTCAGAGCTGGAAAGAAGGACTTCTGTTAGGTCAGTAAGGTTAAAGTACTGCTTTTCTCGCCAGCGTGTAATTGCGGCCAAATCCTTCGAAATTGCGAAATTTTGCGAAAATAGTTTGAAAGTAGAACGGATAATTACAAAGGATGTAAATAAATTCTATTATCGTGTAATTCAACGTAATTTTATTTTACAAAGACACTTTATCGTCTGTTAATCCGCGTTGCCTTACACATACACACATGCACATACATACATGAATAGAACCACACTCACACACACACATCTATCTGTCTGGTCTGTCTGTCTGTCTGTCTGTCTATCTGTCTGTCTGTGTCTGTCTGTCTGTCTGTCTGTCTATCTGTCTGTCTGTCTGTCTATCTGTCTGTTGTCTGTTTCTGTCTATCTGTCTGTCTGTCTGCCTATTTATCTATCTACATATAATCCTATATATATATACATATACACATATATATCACATAGTCATATAGCTAACCATTTATTGAACGTAGGGTGGTGATCAAGGGGGATACCAAGGAAGAGCTGTACAGTGGAACGAAAAGTTCATACATTTCCCTCATTAAGAATCCTATTCCATTTTCACTGAGGTATTTGAGATTTCAGAGGAAATTCCTTCGCTGGTCTAAGAGTTGAACCAAGCAAAAAAGAAATTCCATGGCTTCTGTCTTAAGAGAAAGCAGAAAGAAGAGACCATGGAAAACTTCTGCCATGAGAGACCACAGTAGAGAGACGAGAGAGGAGAGACTGAGGAGGGAAACGGATCAGGAAAAGAGAGACGAGGCGGGGGGGAGGGGAGGGAGAGGAGAGAGGGAGAGGGAGCATGCAGGAGAGATAGGGATGGGTAGAGATGAGAGAGAAGACGAGACGGTGAGGAGCAATGAGATTGAGGGCAAGTGGAGGAGATCAGATAGGGAGGCGAGGAGGCGAGGTTGAGGAAGGGAGGGAGGTTATTGGTGGTGGTAGAGAGGAAGTAGTAGAGATGAGCAGTGGTAGTATGAGTAAGATCGAGAGAGTAGAGATTGTACAAGTGATGAGAGAGAGAGGATGATGAGAGCGAGTAAGATGACACGGGGGCGAAAGGAGTGGAGGGAGGGAGGGAAGTGGAAGGAGATGGGAGGTCGAAGAAGAGAGAGAGAAAGAGAGGAAGAGAGGAGGATGATGAGGAAGAGAGAGAGGAGAGAGAGTAGACAGAAGAGAGAGAGCAAGAACGCTAAGAATTACAAAAAATGAGAGAAAGAAGACCGAGTAGAGTTGATAGTAGTAGTGAGGAGACAGAGAAGGAGAGCTGAGAGAAGAAGAGATGAGTAGAGGATTGTAACCGGGGAAAGCCAGAGAAATCCTACTAAATGAGAACCAGAGAGACACAAAAAACCGAGTAATTACAATGAGAGAAAGAGAGGGATTTAGGGAGCACTGGGACGGAAATAAAGACAAATATAACCTGTCAGAGGAGACGAGAGAGAGAGAAATCCAGTTGATTGGTAACTAAAAAGAGGATCTCATAAGAGGGTATTATCAATGCATCCTACTGAAATTTTTTTCCTTCTCGCTAGACTATACACACTGTTATTCATCGCACATCTTCTCTCCTTCACTTCCCCTCCGAACACAACACAGTTTCCGGAAGTATTTTTGTCAATAACAGCATTCCTGTTTGCATTACAATCACCTTTTTTTTTTTTTTTTCTTTTTTTTTTTACCTTTTATTCTTTCACATTCTACTGATTATTTTGATCTTTGTAAACTTCGTATTTTAATTGAATATTACACATAATCTTCGCTTTTACAACGTATAGGTTAATTTTTTTAAATTATTACTATTTTTTCTGGAATCTCTAATTCAGTGTATGTTTTGTTATGTCCTTTATTATCTTGATGTCAGTGGGAACGCATATGTCACTCACGCCCCCAAACGCTTCGTTAACTTTATAAGGCATATACACGTAATTTTTCCCTAGTATATATGTATGTATATGTGTGTCTATATGCGTGTGGTATATATATGTATATATGTTTTGTGCAGTATATTGCATATATATATACACATTGTGTGTATGCTGGATGTGGGATGTGTTGTGTGTGTGTGTGTTGTTATGTTTTGTGTTTGTGTCGTGTTGTGTGTGTGTGTGTGTGTGTGGTGCTGTGTGTGTGGGTGGTGTGTCGTGTTGTGTTCGTGTCACAAAAGTTTGTTGCTCGTGGGTGTGTAGCATGGTGTGGCTTGTGTGTTATGTGTGTGTGTGTGTGTTGTGGTGTGTTATGTGTGTTGTGTGGTGTCGTTTCCGCTGTGTCCCTTGTTTCTTGTGCTCATGTGTATTTGACCTAGACCGTCTCTTCTTCCTTTTTCTTTTCTTTTTTTTCTGTCACGCTTTTCTTTCTTGCCACGCGGTCTGTTTCGTTCAATTACTTTTTTTTCTTTATTCTCTTTGTTTGTTTTTACTTCTTGGTTTGGGTTTATATCCTATTTAATCATAACAACTCTGTCTAAAATTCGTTCGAAATAGTATGATTATCTGTTGCCAATCCATATTTGGCTTTATTTTTATCTTTCCTTCAATTTATCATCTCTATATTATCTACTGAAGAATGATATTATACATCTGGAGAAGATAAATCTTAAATTATGTCATAATTTCTTACCTTTCATAAAATCTTTTCTCGAGCTGGCATCTTTTGATGGTTCAGATTATTTATCTCTTATTTTTTTTCTTTATTGTTCAATACTTCAGTCTCTCTTCTAAAGGAAGTTCACAACGTTCGGATTCAGTTTTTTTTTTTTTCTTTTTTCTTTCTTTCTTTCTTTCTTTTCTTTTCTTTTTCTTATACTATTTCCTTATTCCATTCTTTCACTCTCTTATGCTAATTCTTTCACTAATTTTTTCATCTTCGCCTTGTTTTCTATTCTATAATCTATTTCTCTTTGTTGCCTCTTCTTCAATCTATCTTACATTTTCTGTTAGATCGACGAGATGACAATTTAAGGGTGGTAAATGTGCACAACGAAGTTCCTGTAAGATCGAACTAATAACTAATCTTATTTTATTATAATAAAAGCAAATGAATATTACACATACAGAGAATTAATACGTTATGACTAAATCATATTAACTTTATTTCTTATTTTTCTCGTACTTATACACTTTGTTCATATTATTCTTCCTTAATAAAAAAAAGGTATTATATTATATTTCCTTGGTATCCTGGTATCTCATGAAATCTCTGACGTTCTTTTATATGTCCAACTTCTTCTTATTCGTCAGGAAGTTCACTTGCCTCAGACCATTCCAGTCGATGTCCGCAGAAGAGAGAAAATAAAAAGAAGTCAACACGTCTCGCCACGTCTTTTTGAACATGCAATATTGCACTTATTTTTGACCTTCGAGATTTTTCAATTCAGTCACGCAGATTAGGATAGTCCCCCCCTCCGCTCCTGTCCCTCTCGATGATAAAGAAAACGGGAGTAAACAACACGACAGATACCGGCAGTTCTCATGGGTTGCCAAGAACTATTTTTTTTTATTATCATTGACAATCTGCAATATCATCCTGCATATCAATATAGTTTTCAGAACAGTTCAAAGGAACAAGAAAACCTTAAAAAAAAAAAGAAAAAAAAAAAAAAAAAAAACACAATGAATACGCTCACATTTCTTTTTTTTTCCTTCCAGAGAGACGCAAGATGATCTCACTCCCCCCTCCCCCCCCCCCCAAGAAAAAAAAACAATACGCTAACACAATTCAATTTTTTTTTTTTTTTTTTGTTCTTCCAGAGACGCAAGATGATCTCAACCCCCCCCCCCCCAAGAAAAAAGAAGAAAAAAAAACAATACGCTAACACAATTCAATTCTTTTTTTTTTTTTTTTTGTTCTTCCAGAGACGCAAGATGATCTCACCTCCCCCCCCCCAAGAAAAAAAAAAAAAAAAAAAGAAAAAAAAAGAAAAAAACACAAAAAGCAAACTCAACACATCCAGAAAATTCTCAAGGCAAGCTCTCCGTGGCAAAATTGCTGAGTCACGGAGCGTCGAAGACACAACACAGCACCGAACGAAAGATATTTCACACACACCAACTCCTTGTAAAAGTGAAGATGCTGTCACAATCACCAACAGCATCTTCTCGCAACGGGATTACGGCCTTATTTATCCTAATCTAATTATGAGTTGTTTATCCTAGTTGTTGTTGTTTTTATCCTTACGAAAATATCCATCCTAATCTAATTATGAGTTTATTATCCTAGTTGTTTTCTTTTTATCCTTACGAAAATATCCATCCTAATCTAATTATGATTTTTTTTTTATCCTAGTTTTTTTTTTTACGAAAATATCCATCCTAAATATAATATGAGTTATTATCCTAGTTGTTTCCTTTTATCCTAGTTTTTTATCCTTGCGAAAATATCCATCCTAATCTAATTATGTTTTTTTTATCCTAGTTGTTTCCTTTTTTATCCTTACGAAAATATCCATCCTAATCTAATTATGAGTTTATTATCCTAGTTGTTTCCTTTTATCCTAGTTGTTGTTTTTCTTTATCCTTACGAAAATGTCCATTCTAATCTAATTATGAGTTTTTTATCCTAGTTGTTTTCGTTATACGAAAATATCCATCCTAATTTAATTATGTTTTTATTCGTTTTTCTTCTATTCTTACGAAAATATCCATCCTAATCTAATTATTTTTTATCCTAGTTGTTTCCTTTATCCTTACGAAAATATCCATCCTAATCTAATTATGAGTTTTTTATCCTACTTGTTTTTTTTTTATCCTTACGAAAATATCCATCCTAATCTAATTATGAGTTTTTTATCCTAGTTGTTTTTTTATCCTTACGAAAATATCCATCCTAATCTAATTATGACTTCTTTATTATCCTCAAGAAAATAATTTGGTCCCACGATCAGACCGGATCTTGGATAAAACATTCTTAAGTAAACATTCGAATGATTAATAACAATACTCATTAATTCACTAAGCGAAACACTTTCCAACACAGAACAATTTATCTCTATTATTAATTAAAATGTTCGAACAAAAGTAATTAACCGCAGAACAAAATACTTTATCTATTTTTATACAAAGAATATAGAGAAATGTTCAAATCAAGAGAAATAAACAGAAACGTAATGGCTCAAATATTAAACACAAAAGGGAGGAGAGGGAGAGGGAAAGGAGGAGAAGAGAAGGAGAGACGGATAGGGGCAGCACGGAGGAGAAGGGGGGAGGGAGAGAGGGAGAGAACAGAGGGGGAGAGGGAGAGGAAGAGGGAGAGGGGGGGAGAGAGGGAGAGGGAGGGAGGGAGAGGAAGACAGAGAAAGAGAGAGAGAAGAAAAAAGAAGCGAAGAGAAGAGAGAGAGAGAGGAGAGAGAGAGAGAGAGAGAAGGAGAGAACGGAAGCGAGAGCGAGAGCGAGAAAGAAAGAGAGATAATGAGAGAGAAAATGGTCAAGAGAAACAAACAAACAAAGAGAGCGAGACAAAGAAGAGAAACGAGAGAAACAAAACAATCTAAACAAACAAAGAGAGCGAAGAAAGATAGAGAAAAACGAAAGAGAAACAAACAAACAAGCAGGACGAACAAAGAGAGAAAGAGAGAGAGAGACAACCAGAGACGGAGACAAGAACCAAACCACATCACTGTCACCTCTCTGGGTCATCGCTCCAGCCGGGTCAAAGGTCAAAGCGTGGAAGGGTTGCTGAGCCAGAGCGAAGACCTCCTCCCCAATCAGCTGACGGTCTTAAGTGCAACTCAACGCGTCTCTCTGAATACGAATGTTCTTTGGCCGTGAGTGATAAGGTTTATTTTATTATTTTTTATTTATTTATTATTATTATTATTTTTTTTTTTTTTTTTTTTTTTTTTTTTTTTTTTTTTTTTAGGATGGAGGGATCCGTTGTTAATTCTAAGTGCCTTTTGGAAAGTGTATGGGATTTGGTGTTGGATTTGTGGGTTGTAGAGAGATCGCTAAAGATGGGAATAAAAAAACACAGGAAGGTAAATAAGTAGACAGCATAGGTAGAAACAGAAATGATACACATGGATATAGACTGGTAAACTAATGCATTCACAACACACTTACATCATTCATACATCATAACTACACACACAACACCACACACACACACACACCGTTACAGATAGACAGATAGACTTACAGATATAGAGCTGAAAGAGTAGAACAGAGGAACAAACAGACAGACAAAAACACACACACGGATAGAAATACACATCCCTACACATACCCGAGTGAATACACAGATAAACCGCAATCATAACTCCTAAATTACTCCACACTCTGCCAAGAAGCCAAACCCAATCTACACTCCCAGACCCTCGACACTCCATATATATAGGCCACAGGGCGGTGTTTTTTCTCACAGCAGAGTAATGGAGGTGTCTATAATCACCGTCATTTATAGAAAGACGTATATATATTTACAGTTAGACTAATTAGGGATAGGACAAAGCAAATAAAGGCAGATAGAAGTAAATAAAATGACTGAAAGATATCTAAAATTCCTAAATAACATAACGAGATTCCAAGACAGCCATATTTGAACCAGTTATTCTCACAGCAGTAATTGGAGGTGTCTATAATCACCGTCATTTATAGAAAGACGTATATATTTACAGTTAGACTAATAAGGGATAAAACAAAGCAAATAAAGACAGATAGAAGTAAAGAAATAGAATGACTGAAAGATATTCTAAAGATTCCTAAAATAACATGACAGAGGATTCCGTCAGCCATATTTTTGATACGCGAAGAGTTAGTCACAGCAATAATTGACGGTGTCTCAATCGGACCGTCATTTATAGTAAAGAATCAGCGGAATCATTTACAGGTTAGGGACTGATAGAGGAAGATTTAAAACAAAGCAAATGAGAAGGAGCACAGAGAGGAAAAATTTAAATGAGAATCAGGAAGAAAAAGATGATCTAAAATCGTCGTGAGAGAGAGTTCCCGAAGACGCGGGGGGGTGGGTAGTGGAGTTTGACAGCGGTAGAAGCGGGACTTGAGAATACGAGTAATTGTAGTTACTTATAAGATCACCGTCAGTCGTTTTTAGTGGAGAGTTATAGTACTTAAAGTTTTACGCGATGTCGTCGGTAGCTTAGATAAAGGGATCATAGAGACAAACGCCATATAAAGGCGAGGAATAGAGATAAACAGATACTGAAGGTAGAAGAGATACTGTGAAAATTTCGATAAGATAAGATACACGACGTGTTCCAAGGTAAGGCGAGCCATGAGTTTGTATTAGATCGGTTGGTTAGTTTTGACAAGCAGGTAATATTGGAAGGGGAGTGTGTGCTAAGAATGCTGTCCGGGATGTTTATATGAGAGAAGTGATGCAAGATAAGGTTAGTTTACTGGAGTTAGTGACTAAGTAAGAGAGGTGAAAACAATAAGCTTAAATAAGGACAGAGAGAGATTATAATACATATCATACAGAGAGTATATTGCTTAAAAATCTCGGACGTGAATCTTTAAATATCGGTTTTTATATCGACTAGCTCAGTTATCGTCTTTGTGTTAAAATGGTATCCTGGTGTTTTATAATCCACCGTCATTATACAAAGACGGAGATTAATTTAACAGCTACAGCTAATAAGAGATAAAACATATAGAGGTGAACATTAGGGACACAGAGTAAATAAATAGAGAATCAAAGGGAATCATTCTCGGTAGGAAAATCTCGAGAGAATTTAAAAACCGGGTTATTTTGACAGCAGTGAGCGCGAGGTGTTTAAATCACCGTTCATTTATAGAAAGACGAATAATTTACAGTAAGGGACTAATAAGAGATAAAACAAAGCAAATAAGGACACGGGAGAAATAGAATCAAAGAAAGATATCTTAAATTCTCGAGAATTTGAAACCGGGTTATTTTGACAGCAGTGAGCGGAGGTGTTTATAATCACCGTTTCCGTCACCGTTGTAGACTGACACGGGATGTATGGGTTTATATGTGCTTATTACACTCAAAGGGAAAGGAAGAATATGAAAAAAAAGAGAGAAGTAAAATTCACAAATTGGCTGTGGTTTATTTTTTTATTTTTTTTTGTATTTATCTTTTATTTTTTTTTATTTTTTTTTTGTTTAAGAAGTTGTTTTCTTATTCATCTTTTATTCTTTATTTATTATTATTAATTATTATTTCTTTTTTTTTTTTTTTTTTGTGAAGGTTTGTATAGGGTGGGAACACAACCGTGGGAAAATATAGTTAATCGTGGGAAAAGGTGCACACTAAGTCAAAAAAAATTAAATCGCGCAGATCATTTGTTTATTTATATATTTATCATCATTATCTTTATCATTAATGGGGGAAATCTGCCTGTATGTAATCTTAATTGTCCTATCTACATTCTTGAATATTTGTAATTTTTTGTAACGGTATTGCTGAAAAAATCTAAATTATTTTCTTTATTCGCTTATTACAATCTCTAAATTCTAAAATCTTCATATTCATGCCCCAAATAATCTAAATTATAATTCTAATCTGATCACACAGATATCAAATTTAAAAAAAATAGGTTAAAATACACGAGTAACTGCCAATATTACTTTATACTTATATACTGCAATATTACTTTATACTTATATACTGCAATATTACTTCATACTTATATACTACATATCACATACTTATATACTTATATCATACTTAAATACTACACTAAGCGCGGAAGCCAACTTATGTTTAGAATATCGACGGACTTAAAACTTTAAGAGAGAACTTAGCGGAGAAAGCTTATAATGGATAGAGAGAATGTGATGGATATTAAGCTGAGAACTTATTCCACACGCACAGTGACCGTAATTGTGATGGGTTAGAGTAGGAGAGAGAGAGAGAGAGAGGGGGGGAGATGGAGGGGGAGACTGGAAGAGGAGGATGGAGGGAGAGAGGAGGAGGGAGGGGGAAAGGGGAGAGGGAGGGAGAGGGGAGGGAGAAGAGGGAGAAGAGAAAGGAGGGAGGGAGGGGGAAGAGAGAGAGAAGAGAGAGGGAGAGGGAGAGAGAGAGGAGAGAGAGAGAGAGAGAGAGAGAGACGAGAGAGAGAGAGACAGAGAGAGACAGAAGAGACAGACAGACAGAAGAACAAGACAGACAGACAGGACAGACAGACAGACAAACAGAAAAAAGTGTCATTAAAAAGAAAACATAAAATAAAGACAAAACACACACAACCAAGCATATATAACAACCAGACACATAAAGATAGACAAAATACAGACAGACATTCAGACACAGTCCCATTCGCCGCTAGAAGACCCAGAAAGGAGCATATTTTGCGGCCTAGACAAAAGCCTTTATAAAAACGTTGATGAGTCGGGGAGGTAGGGGGCGTAGGGGGAGGAGGGGAGGACAGGGAGGGTGACGGAGGAGGAGTGTACATTGAGCAGCTGTCATTGACCTTCTTAGGCGTGACCTTGATCTAATCAATCTAAAAAAAACATAAAAAATGAGGAGCAAAAATCTGTAAAATGCGAAGGAAGGATATAACACAGAGAAAGAAAAAAAATGAAAAAACAAAAACAAATTTAAAAAAAAATAAATTAAAGAGCAAAATCTGTAAAAAGTGAAGGAAGGATAGAACACAGAGAAAACAAAGAAAAAAAGGAAAAAAACAAAAACGCAAATGCAGAAAGCAGAACATTTGATAACATTTACTTGAATCAAGAATTACGAAAATGAGACAACTGTAGAACTTCAAATGAGAATCCTTTTTTTTAATATACAATGATCTCCATTTTCTTTCGATTTAACACAAGAAGAAAAAGACAAATATATTTATGTGTCTGAGTTTTACCAAGAGAAATAGAACCCTGTGTATATGATCACTAAGAGACTGCTGCCGGCAAAAAAGGGGGCCCAGAAGAAACCAAGAGAGAAAGATCCCTTTCCCCCAAATGGGCAAAAAATAATCAAAAGCTGGAATAAGTAAAAGAAAAAAATGATACAATGATAAATAAGAAGACAGTGGAAAAAGCGTAATAAAGGGAATGAATAAGTAAAAGGAAAAAAATGATTACAATTGATAAATAGGGGGAATAAATAGAGGAAAAAAATGATACAATGATAAATAGAAAAACATGGAGAAATGCGTAATAAAGGAATGGAATTAAGTAAAAGAAAAAAATGATAAATGATAAATAGAAACATGGAAAAAGCCGAATAAAGGAATGGAATAAGGTAAGGGGAAATAATTTGAGTTACAATGATAAGATAGTAGAACAGTGGAAGGAAGCGTAATAAAAAGGAATGGAATAAGTAAAAGGGAAAAAAATGTACAATGATAAATAGAAAACATGGAGAAGAAGAGTAATAAAATGAATGGAATAAGTAAAGGAAAAAAAAAAGTACAATAATAAATAGAAAACATGGGAAAAGCGTAACAAGGAATGGAATAATAAAAGAAAAAAATGTATACAATGATAAATAGGAAAAACATGGAAAAGCGTAATTTAAAGGAATGGGCCAAAGTAAAAGGGAAAAAAATGATACAATGATAAATAAGAATATAGAAAAACCGTAATAAAGGAATGACAAACCGAGATACGAAATATCCAAACAAGAAACAAAGAAAAACAAAGAAAAAAAATTACCTTCACAAACCTCTCTGTTTACCCTCTTTCTTCCTCGACTTCGAACAATCACAAAACACAATGGTCATCCACGGATTCGAACAAACAAGAAAGAAACGAGAAGACAGGAAGAGAAAAAAGGCGTACAAAAAAGGAACAAAAAAGGGAGAAAGTCAAACAAAAAGCGAATGAAAGAGAGAATAAAAAAACACAGAAACAGGGAAGAGAGAGAGAGAGAGAATAAAAACATAGAAACGAAAATAATCTGAGATACTCCAGATGGAGAGAGATGAGAGAGATGAGAGAGAAGAGAGAGAGAGAGAGAGAGAGAAAGAAAGAAAGACCGAAAAAAGAAAGAAAGAAAAAAGAGAAAAACAGAAAATAAATTACAGTGACAAGAAAACAACCCAACATTACTCAAAGCCAAAAAAATAACACCCATAATAAAAAACGAAAAAAAACGAAACAAAAAAAATAAAAACTCAGATATTCCCACAAGAGATGTTATCAAATGGATGTTCTTCTTCTCCGCTTGTTCATCAATATCTAAGAACAAGTTAAAGGTTGCCCCACTTCCCTCGTAGCCATGCAACCCCCGTGGCCTACCTGGACGAGGAAGCCTACATGGAGAGAGGGAGGTTTTGTCTATACATGGAGTTTTGTCTTGTGTTTCTTATGTTTTGTCTATGTGTTATGTTGTTGTGTTTCTTTCTTGGATGTTTTGTGTCTATGTGTATGTTGTTGTGTTTCTTTACTTGTATGTTGTTGTCTAGATATGTGTATGTTGTGTTATTTATTTGTATGTTGTTGTCTAGATATGTGTATGTTGTGTGTTTCTTTCTTGGATGTTGTTGTCTAGATATGTGTATGTTATGTTTTTTCCTTTTATGTTGTTTTTTCCCTGTGTGTTGTTATGTTTCTTCCTGTAATTTTATGTTTTTTTCTTTTGTTGTGCGCGTCTGATATGTTGGTTTATGTATTTATGTGCTTGTGTCTGTTTGTTTGTGTGGGTGTGTGTGTGTGTGTGTGTGTGTGTGTGTGTGTGCTGTGTGTGTGTGTGTGTGTGTGTGTGTGTGTGTGTGTGTGTGTGTGTGTGTGTGTGGTGTGTGTGTGTGTTGTGTGTGTGTGTGTGTGTGTGTGTGTGTGTGTGTGTGTGTGTGTGTGTGTGTGTGTGTGTGTGTGTGTGTGTGTGTGTGTGTGTGTGTGTGTGTGTGTGTGTGTGTGTGTGTGTGTGTGTCTGTGTGTGTGTATGCGTGTGAGTGTATGTATGCGTGTAAGGTGTATATGTGTGAGTGTATGTATGTGTGTGAGTGTATGTATGTGTGAGTGTATGTGTTTGTGTGAGTGTAAGTATGTGAGTGTAGGTAAGTATGTGAGTGTACGTATGTGTGCGAGTGTATTCGTTGGCGTGTGCATTAAAATCGATGAAAAGAACATCATCATACACAAAAAATAAAAATAAAAAATAAAAAATTAAAACACCAATACTGAAATACAATTCCAGGTACGACGAAAACCGATGCATTTCATTCCAGGAGTAACCAAAGACGGATCCCAGTGTCCCAATATCCGGTATGATTCACGACCGAGGTACCTCTCCTCATCCTAAAAAAAAAATCGTCACACAGTTTCCACAATATCAAAATTATCAAAATAATATATATGTCCTTTTTTTCACATCTCAAATACCTGCGCATCCCAACCGGCATCTGTCACGCACTTTTTTTTTTTTAACAAAAGCGGATTTAACGAACAACCATCAATATCACGAGAATTTCAACCCGTTCGCACAAGCACCCGCCAATGAATCCGGATCGCAAGGCGCAAAACGTAAACACACAGCGCGCGCGAACGTAAACAAAACACACCGCTAAAGAGACGCGTTCGACGACACACCCGCTCAGTAGCGCTGTTGGCTGCGGACTGACGGGCCGGGGTCTTCTCCGGCCCCGGCGCGCGGTCACGGCGGCGTTAAGGTCGACGGGCGGGAGAACACCTGCGGGGGGAGGGGGGGGTGGGTAGTAGGTGAAGGGGGAAGGGAAAGGAGGAGGATGGGGAGAGGGAGTGGGGTGGGGGTGGGTGGGAGGTAGGGGAGTAGGTGGGAAGGAAGGAGGGGTGGGGAGAGGGAGGTGGTGGAATGGTGGTGGGGTGGGGGGAGTTAGGGAAGGAAGGAGGAGGTTGGGAGAGAGGTGGGTGGGTGAGGTTGGGGGTGGGATTAGGGTGGAAGGAGGGAGGGAGGTTTGGGAGATGGAGGTAGGGTGGAATAGGGTTGGGGGAGGGAAAGAGGGAGTAGGTGGTTAGGGGAGAGTAGAGAGAAGGTGGAAAGGAGGGAGGTGAGGAGTAGGCGGAGAGGAGGGGAGGTGATAGGGGGTGGGGTATTAAGGGTGAGGCGGGTGGATGCGAGGGAGTTGAGGGAAGGTGGAAGAGTGGCTGGGATGAGTAGAGAATGGAGGAAAAAGAAAAGGGGAAGAGGAGTTGAAGAATTAGAAGTGTGAAAAGGAGAGGAAGATGGAAGGAAAGAGAGAGAGAAATACAGAGGTAGAGAAGGGGAAAAAAAGAAAGGACAGTAGAGAAGGACAAAGGAAATAGAAATGACAAGGAGGCAAGAGGCATTTGTTGGAGGGAGAAAAGACGGGGGGAAGGGTTGAGGGAGTACAGCTGGAAGCAGGGGGAGGGGGAGGGGGGGTGGAGGGGGTGAGGAAGAGTCAGTACCCGGAACTTGGCTGACACAGAAATGACGTCACGGACCAGTCATTAAGGAGGCAAAAGTGGTTTATTCGCAAGGAGAGAGAGAGAGAGACGAAGAAGAGAGGAGAGAGGAGTGGGTGAGAGGGAGAGAGAGAGAGAAAGGAGATGAGAGAGAGAGAGAACGAGAAGAGAGAGAGGGAGGAGAGAAGAGGAGGAAAGGAGAGGGAGGGAGGGGAGAGGAGCAGAGGGAGAGAGCGAGAGAGAGAAGAGAGAGACGAGAAGAGAGGAGAGAAGAGAGAGGAGAGGAAAGGAGAAGCAGAGAGGAAGGGGAGAAAAGAGAGGAGAGAGAGGAGAGGGAGGGAGAGGAGAAAGAGAGAAGAGAGAAGATAGAGAGATGGAAGAGAGAGAGAGTGACGAGGGGAGGGAAAGAAGCGAACGAGGATGGAGGGAGAGAGAGGAAGAAGAGAGAAGAGGGAGAGAGAAGAGCAAAGGGGAGAGGGAGAGGGAGGGAGGAGAGAAGAGATGTAGAGAGAGAATCGGAGGAGAGAGAGAGAGACTGAGGCAGAGAGAAGGAGAGATAGAGGAGAGAGAGAGAGGAGAAGAGAGAGAAGGAGAAGAGAAGAGAGAAGGAGAGAGAGAAGAGAGAGGGAGGAGAGGAGGAGGGAGGCGAAGAGGGAAGAGGGAGAGGGTGAGAGGGAGGGAGGGAGAGAAGAAGAGAGGAGCAGAGAGAGAGGGGAGAGAAGAAGAGAGAAAGAAGGAGAGAAAGAATGAGGAAGAGATGAGGGAAAAGAGAAGGAAGAAAAAAGGAGAGAGAAGAGAGCGAAGGAGGGAGGAAGGAGAGAGGGAGGGAGAGAGGGGCGAGGAAGAGTGAGAGAGAAAGAGCAATGAGGAGAGGAGAGAGGAGAGAGAGAGAGAGAGAGAGAGAAGAGAGGAGAGAGAAGGAGAGAGAGAGAGAGAGAGGAAGAGGAGATGAGAGAGAGAGAGAGAGAGAGAGAGAGAGAGAGAAGAGACGGAGAGAGAGAAGAGGAGAGATGAAGAGAGAAGAGAGAGGGAGGGGGGTGAGGAAAGAGGGAAAGAGGAGAAGAGGAACGGAGCGAGAAACGGGGAGAGATGGAGAACGTTTTGAAGAACTAAAACAAAAGAGGAGGATTTTTTCTCGTCAAATCAAGTAAGAAAATAAATAAAAAGCGAAAAGCAAGAGAGAAAGAAGAAAGAAATTATCTAAACAAAATTAAAGAAGAGAGAGGAGAGACAGAAGAGAAGAGAAAGAGAGAAAAGTAAAACGAAAGAAGAAAAAGAGGAAAATTAAAACAAAAAAGACAACGAATAAAAAAGAAAAAAAAGAAAATAGAAGAAAACAGAAAGTAAAAAAGTCACGCACAAGACGCACAAAGAAGGAAAGAAGGGAAAAAAGGAAGGAAGGAAGACAGAAAGGTCACAAGGAACAGAACCCGGAATGCACGAAAAACGGTAACAGAGGAGAAAGGAAACAAGCGATTACTCCAAACTCCGGTAAGCAGGTAAGAAGGGCAGTAGAGACACAGGAAACGCCGATAATCATGTAAATATGGAATAAAGCGCGAGAACAACAGAAGGACAAAGAAGGAAGGAGAGAGATAAAAAGGAAGAGATGAACAAGGCAGCGAGAAAATGGATAATCAGAAACGTAAAACACGAGCACAACAGAAGGATAAAGAAGGAAGGAGAGATAAAAAGAAGAAGGAAGAGATTAACATGACGAGAAAATGTAATAATAACAATAATAATAATAACAACAACAACAACAACAGTAGTCATAATAAACAATAAACAACAAAAACAATAATAAAAGTAACAAAAACAACAACAATAACAACAGTCCCTACGTAAACACACGTAATAAGTAAGTCAAATTCGGTATAATGAACTCAAAGGAGAAGCACAGGAAGTGGGTAGAGTCTGCGAAAGTAGGTGATGAATGGCAGAAAGGGGAAGGAGAGAGAAGAAGGGGTGGAGGAAGGAAGAAGAGGAGGAGGAGAGGAAGAAGAAGAGGGGGAGGAAGAAGAAGAGGGGGTGAGGAGAGAGAAGAGAGGGAGGGAGGAGGGAGGAGGAGGGACGGGAGGAGCGGAGGGAGGGAGGAGGGAGGGAGGGAGGAGGGAGGGAGGGATGAAGATAGGAGGGGAGGAGGAGAAGGAAGAAAAGGAGTAGGAAGGATGAAGGTGGAAAAGGAGAGGAAGGAAAGAAAAGGAGAGGGATGGAAGGCAAAGGAACGAAGAGGAGGAAGAAGGAGAGATGAAGAAGAAAAAAACAGAAAAGGAAAATACAAGAACGAGTAAAAAAGGAAAAGGGGAAGATGAGAGGGAGAGGCAAATACACGCAGACAAACAGCTGGACACAGGTAGAAATTCATTGCCAAAATGAGACATACGTTTCGTGTACACAGAGACAGGGGAGGGGGGATCGATAGAGGGGAGGCGCGTAGAGGGGGAAGAGGGAGGGAGGGAGGGGAGAGAGGAGAGGAGAGGAGGAAGGAAGAGGGGGAGGAGGGAGGGAGGGGGAAGAGGAGGAAGGAGGGGGAGAGAGGAGGAAGGGAGGGGAGAGAGAGGGAAGGGAAGAGAGGAGGAAGGGAGGGGGAAGGAAGGAGAGAGAGGAGGAAGGAGGACGGAAGAGAGGGGAGAAGGGAGGAAGAGGAGGAGGGAGGGATAGGGGAAGATAGTGGAGGGAGGAGAGACGAAGGAGGGAGGGAAGAACGGAGGCGGAGGGGAAGCGGCGAGGAAGAATGGAAGGAGGAAAGGAGAATCGGAGGCGGGAGGAAGAGGGAGCGAGGGAGGAATGGAGGAGAAAGAGAATGAGTCGGGAGGGGATAGAGGAGGAGGAGGGAGCGGATAGACGGACGGAAGTGGTGGTCGTCGCTGGTAGTCATGGAGGTCGTTAACTCATCGATCACGGCGGCTGGCCTGCTGACGCGGCTGGTGGGGGTGGAGGGGAAGGGAGGAGGTGGAGGGGTGAGTGCTGGCGTGGGGTGGAGGGAAGGGAAGAAGTGGAGGAGGTGGAGAGGCTGAGGAGGTGGAGGGGGCTGAGGAGGAGGTGGAGGAGGCTGAGGGAGGTGAGGGAGTGAGAGGTAGGAGGGAAGGAGCTGTGAGGGATGAGGGTGTGGGAGGGGATGGGAGACGTGAGGGGGCTGAGAGGAAGGGAGGAGAGGAGGGGCTGCAGGGAGGAGGTGGAGGGGCTGTGGGAGGGAAGGCAGTGAGTGGGAGAAGTGGGGAGGAATAAGCATGCTGGATGGCACAATAGCAAAGGAGAGAGGTGAAAATGTAGGAAAAGGAAGAGGAGAGAGTAGGAGAACGAAGATGAAAGAGAGAGAGATAAAAGGAAGAAAGGGAGATTTGAAACGAAGGAGAAATGATAGGGAAGTTCTCAAATGGCCATAGGAAGTTGAAACATCGCGCGTGGGGTAATTAGCGACTCAAATAAGGCGACAGATAATAGGGCAGTCCGGTGATTATCTACCGAGGGGACTTAAGGAGTGACGATGCAGAATTTAAAGGGATTTCATGGCGATTTGGGATTTATTAGGGATTTTTGGAGATTTTTTAGGGATTTGTTTGTATTTATTTGGGATTTATTATAAGGGGGATTTTTGCGGATTTATTACAAGGGATTTTTTTTTAATATAGAGAATGCGTGTATTGTCTCGCTAGGTGCGAGGATAATCTGGGGAAGAATAAAAGAAAGGGAGAGAAGAAAAATGAAAGAGAGGCGGCAAGGAAGGAAGGGAGGAAGGATAGAAGGAAGGAAGGAGGAAAGGAATGAATGAAGGAAGAAGGAAGGGAGGGAGTAAGAAGGAAAGAAGGGAGACAAGGGGAGAGAATATTAAATAGATACAGTAATAGAGATAATAATTTAGTAATAATACTAAATAGATATAGTAATAAATAGAGTCAATGAGAGAATACTAAATAATCTAAGAAAAAGAAATCCTAAACACAAAAAGAGAAATAACTGCACAGAGAGACAAACAAATAGAAAAAACTACAAGGAATTTAAAAAGGTTTCCCCAGTTCCTAAAACCAGGGGATGAGTCACGCCACACAAAAAAAAAAAAAAAAAAAAAAAAAAAAAAAAAAAAAAAAAAAAAAATCCACGAGATATTTAAGATTCACAAATCAGCAAAATTGAAACGTCCTAATCAGAGCTACAGATCAGCTGATTGGGAGCGACGGGAAGATTGCGTCATCGAATATCGCTTACGAGGTAATTCGCACACGTATAGATGTCCGAATTGTGTGTGATCGCGCTAAGTTACCAATCGTAATGATGGCAATTATGTTATACGTAAGTTCATTCGTGTACACACACACACACACACACACACACACACACAACACACACACACACACACACACACACACACACACGCACGCCCGCACACACATGCATATATATGAAATATATACATACTTATATCATAAAATACTGCATGGAAATATATACATACTTACATTTAGATATGTTATATTATATTTCATATATATAATATATATAATATATATATATATGTGTATGTGTGTGTGTGTTGTGTGTGTGTGTGTGTGTGTGTGGTGGTGTGTGTGTGTTGTGTGTGTGTTGTGTGTGTTGTGTGTGTGTGTGTGTGTGTGTGTGTGTGTGCTGTAAAAACAATCTTTATTCTCAATTCTACCAGTGATACAATAAGCGCAAAATACTTTCCAGTATCATAAAAAAAAAATCCCAAAGAGAAAAGAGCGAATAAACGAAAACAAAATAATCCAAAAACAAGAACCCCGCAAAAGACAAAAGACAGACAGACCAAATAGAAAAAGAAAGATAAAAAATCACGACGAACTGCCAATTAAACGTAATGAGATCGTTAGAGAGACTAACGACGGGAGGTGGTTAGAGGTACAGGGGGGGGGGGGAGGGAGAGTCTATCGGTCACTAATAGACAGACGGAGGACCAATCAACACAAAAAAGGGGACAAGAAAACGGAACATAAAAACGAATGAAAATGAAAAATATCGTATTTGATGGTATATAAGATAACGGATATATTATTAAAAGATGTATCAATTATCGTTGTAAGAAATATTTAGAAATGAAAGTGTTTGTGTTTGATAGAATGATGTGTTTCCTCTCTCGATTTTCATTTATTCATTATCAAGTATTTTCAACATCGCATGTCATATGAATTTATACAATAACATTTAATATAAAAATTCATATAATAATTACAATAACAAGAAGAAGACAAACAAAAATATAATACAAAATAAATAAAGCTTTCAAAAATGGGCGAATACACAAACATACACCCCCCTATAAAAAATACACAAATCCCTAAATCCCGCCTCCCCCAAAAAAATAATATTTATAGTAATAATAATATATAATAATAATAATAATAATAATAATAATAATAATAATATAATAATAATAATAATAATAATAATATATTAATGATAATAATAACAATAATAATAATAATAATAAACAATAGCAATAATAATAATAGCAATAGTAATAATAACAAACAACAACAACACCAACAACAACAACAACAACAACAACAACAACAATAATAATATAATAATAATAATAATAATAATAACAACAACAACAACAGCAATAATAATAATAATGGAAAAAAAACAAAAACAAAAATAAAAAACATTACCAAACAACAACAAAACAAGGGACCAAGAGCAAAAGGACAATTTAAACACCCCCCCCCCCCCCACCTTATAAAACCGCACGAAGGATGTTGCAAAACCCCGGTCGTGCAAGGCTAGATCTACGTCCACGCAGCGTCGAGGTTGATGGGGTTGATGGGGCGCTTTGTGATGACGAAGAAATATCTGGGTGTGATGTCATCCTCCTCATCTCGATCGGATGGGAGTGATGCTGGGTTGTTGTTGTAGGTTGTGGGGTTGTATTTTTTAGAGGGTGGGGAGGTTAAAAGGGAGAGGGAAGGGGGGGAAGAGAGAGGGATGGGACCACACATACATACACATACATGCATTACATACATACACATACACACACACACACACACACACACACACACACACACACACACACACACACACACACACACACACACACACACACACACACACACCACACACACACTGACACACGCGCACACACACACGACACACTCACCCCCCTACACATTCTCACCCCCCTACACACACACTCACGCCCCCCCACACACCACACGAACAAATAAGAGTAGGATAAATAGAATAAGTAGGAAAACAAA
>NW_020870319.1:351966-354466 GCF_003789085.1 Penaeus vannamei
AAACTGCTTACATTTCTTTCTTCTTATCTACATTTTATATTCTTTATCACTTACATTATGCTTCAGTTCGTTGTTGTTGTTCAGATTTATCTCTGATTCTCGTTCGTTTTTCTTTCGTGTTTATTTGTTTCTAGTTTGTCTTCTTTTATGTCTCTTAATTTTTCATTAACAAGATCTTTTTTTCTTATTTTCCTTATTTTGGCTTATTTTTTCTTTCTTCTTTCGTTTGTTTTTTTTTTTTGTTTTCTCTTTCTTTTTCTTCCCGTTTTCTTCGAGTTGTGTGACGGAGCAAAACAAAGGCGCATCGCAGCTAGAACGTATCCAAAATGTACAGCTAAAGCGTATCCAAAATATCGTGTTTACCTGGAACTCGCGTGTCCGAAACCGTGGCCAGCTGTCATATTCCACCTTTTCTCTGGCTTTGATGTTTTGGCTCCGAACGCTTTCATTATTTTCGACAGAAGTTCGTGAGAGTGATAAACTATATCAATAACAATGGCTGTGTGTGGGTGTGGGGGGGAGGGGGAGGTTGGGGGGTGTGTGTGTGTGTGTGTGTGTGTGTGTGTGTGTGTGTGTGTGTGTGTGTGTGTGTGTGTGTGTGTGTGTGTGTGTGTGTGTGTGTGTGTGTGTGTGTGTGTGTGCGTGTGTGCGTTTTGCGTATGTATGTGCGTGAGCGTGTACTTGATGCCTGTCCATGAACAAACACAAACAGAAAAAAACGGATAAAAAACATACAGACGAATAAAGAACCAGACAGACAAACAAACAAACAAAGAAATGTGTAATCAACTGACTCATAGATACAAATCATTTCCTTGTCATTATTTCGACTTTCCACAGATGTCAGATTTCTATCGTAAAAAAAAAGAAATTAACAAATATGGGGAAAATAAGGACGGAAATAACAAAAAGAAACCCAGAGAAACGAAGGAGAAGAGAAGAGAAGAACAGAAAACAAAAGAAAGAAGCAGAGAAGGGGAAATTAGAATTACGCACACACACACACACATCTCTCAGTTTTCCTCAGAGACTCACTCGATCCAGGGAAATCTTCACGCCTTTGCCGAATTTCCTGGAATATTCACCGAGTCATGGAAAAAAAAAGAAGACACAATCGGACGCCACGTCATAGTTTCCAGCTGGGGGTCGGGGTTGGGGGGGGGGGTCTTGGAAGGCGGGAAACGGGAGGGCTTTTCTGGATCTTTGGTTTATTTTGATATATAAATTCTCCTTATTATTCGATTAATTACATGTAGGATTGATCATCTTTTCGTAAAATATAATATTAGAGACAATAAGGACACTAAAGATTCCACGAAGACGCATACAAAAACGGCAAAAGGATATTACAAACGTTCGTGTAAAAATGCTGCGGTTTCTCACGAGCCGCCCTCTGATTGGCCGTCATTCGTGACGTCATCCCCGAAATGGCGGGAAGAATGACGTCACGAAGAATGAGTCATGCAAAGTCCTTACTTTTGACGAGTTTGTAGATGCAACGAAGCAGCGAAAATGAACAAAGTGTAACGGTTGCAGAATTCTATTGCATTTCTTCACTTTTTCTATACATGATATGTAGAGTGTAAAGCCAATTACCGTATTGCACGAATGCAGATTTTTTTTTTTTTTTTTTTGTCTTGCACACAATTCCGTTTCATTTTCCCACACGATGACTGTTGCAAAAGTACGGAAATATTCTTTTAAATTTCTTTATTTGAAATAGTCCTTTTCGTATACCTAGAAGACAAATAAAAGTAATAATAATAGTGGTAATAGTAGTAGTAGTAGTAGTAGAAGTAATAGTAGTAGTATATAATAGCATAGCAGCAGTAGCAGCAGCAGCAGCAGTAGTAGTAGTAGTAGTAGTAATAGTGTTAGGTAGTGTAGTAGTGTAGTAGTAGTGGTAGTAGTAGTGGTAGTAGTAGTAGTGGTAGTGGTAGTAGTAGTAGTAGTGGTGGTGGTGGTAGTAGTAATAGTAGTAGTAGTAGTAGTAGTATAGTAGTAGTAGTAGTAGTTGGTAGTAGTAGTAGTAGTGTAGTAATAGAGCAGCAGCAGTAGTATTAGCAACAGTAGTAGTGAAATAGTAGTGTGTAGTAGTCACTAGTAGCCAGCAGTAGTAGTAGTAGTGGTAGTAGCAGTAGTGGTTTTAGAGTAGCTGTTGCCGCAGTATAATCAAAACAGTGGTAGAAGTAGTAGCAGTAACTACAACAAACACAACAGCGAAAAATAATAAAAAAAAAGAAGTAGGAGCAACAGCAACAACTATCACTATCCTAGAAAAAAAACTCTAAGTTTGGTCAAAATTCCCTTTTACAATTAATTTTCCTCATCGGCGAAAGAGACACTTACCTGACCCAATTAATTAACCAGACCTTGTTCTCTAATGAGGCTTCCGGTAATGACCCATAATCACCATTTCGCTGCGAGTATCTCTTAGTTATTTTCTGTTATTTTCCGTTTTCATTCCCCGCTATTTTTTATCCCTTTATATCTCAGCCAT
>NW_020870319.1:359466-361966 GCF_003789085.1 Penaeus vannamei
TTTTCTCTTATATTTCTTCTCCAATCTTTTTCTCCTTTCTCTCGTTTCTTTTCTCATTCTCTTCCTCCTTTCTCTGTTTTCTTCTCATTTCTCTTTCTCCTTTCTCTCTGTTTCTTTCTCCATTTTTTCTTCTTTATGTTTTTTTTCTTCTCATGCTTTACTCCCTTTCGCTCTATTTCTTTTTTTTCTCCTTCTCCTTCTACTCCTCTCTTTTCTCTCCTTTCTATCTCTCTTTTCTCTCTCCCTGAGGGTAATGGTAGGCTCCTTTTTATCCGTTATGTGTTAGTGTTAGATATATAAAAATACATAATAATATAGATAGAGAATGGATAGAGAGAGAGAGAGAGAGAGAGAGAAGAGAGAGAGAGGAGAGAGTTGTGTGTTAAGAGAGAGGAGTAGAGAGAGGAGAGAGATAGATAGATAGATAGATGAGCAGGAGAGAGAGAGGAGAGGAGAAGAGAGAGCGGGAAGAGAGAGAGAGAGAGGAGAGAGAGAGGAGGAGGACAGAGACGGAGAGAGAACAGACGAGACAGGAAGAGACACAGAGAGAAAGAATTTAGATATAGAGACGAACAGACAGACAGAGAAAGAAGCACAGGAGAAGATAGATAGATAGATAGAGATCCTTCCTACATTAAGCCCTCTCGTCCTTAAGGAGGGTTCGCCTGCAGCTCTTCTCTCCTCCTCGGCTCCGGGTGAGGGGCGTTCAGCCTCCCCCCCTCCTCTACCTCCCCTTGTAAGCGAGGATGTGGCAGGTAGCAACGCACAAGCGGTCAGTTCTCTCTCTCTTCTCTCTCTCTTTCTCTCTCCTTTTCTCTTTTCTCCTTTCTTTCTCTTTCTCCTTCTCTTTCTCTTCCTTTTCTTCTCTCTTCCTTTCTATATCTCTCTCCTCACCTTTTCTCCTCTCTCTCTTTTTTTCTTTTCCTTCTGTCCTCTGTTTCTCCCATTAATATTTCTTCTCTGCCCTCCTCTCCTCTTCTCTTCTTTCCTCTCTCTCTCTTCTATCCTTTACAGCCACTCTCCTACTCCCTCTCCTTCCCTCTTTTTTCTCTCCTCTTCTCTCCTACCTTCTTCCTCTCCCTTCTCTTCTCCTCTCCTCCCCTTCTTCTCTTCTTCTCTTCACTCTCCTCTCCTCTCCTTCTCTCCTCATGTCTTCCTCTCTTCTTCTCCTCTCCTCTTCCTTCTCTCTCTATATCTTCTCCCTCCCTACGTGGAATTAGCATCCCTGTGTTTTATATTCACATAAAAAAAGGAAAGACAAACATTTTCTTAATGCATTTTCGCAGTGTTTAAATGTTTTTCTTGCATTTCCAACCTGTCATTTATAGCAAAAATATCGGCAAACATTTTTTTTCGTATAATCCCCCCGCAACAGTGCTGCTCACGTTTCTTTCTTCAAACGCTCTAGGCAATGTGGAACGCTTATTTTTATTTCTGTCTTTATTTTCGTTATTGTTTTCTGTTTTTTTGGGGAAGGTCTTGTATAATACAGTAGTTTCTCAGGGACTAGACGCCCGAAATTTCTCCTTCATTTTATAGTTTACATTCTAAATTTGATTTTTTTTTCTCACGGTGAAAAATTAAAAACCGTTTACGACACGAGAACGTTTAAATTTCAAGGAGGATTAATGGATAAATAGATTATAATGATAATAAAAGATAGATAGATAAATAAATAGATAAAAAGTGAATAAAGATATATACAATTTATATTAAAACTGAAAAACATCCCTTAGGCTACGACCCATTCTGCTCCTCGTTCAGAATAACCTAAAATAAGAACCAATAGTTAATAATGCGTTATCATCTTTATACAAGACCTTAACGCTATCTCATTTATCTATCCGGTTATCTATCCCATTTCGAGTGAAATTCTTCCTAAATTTTCACTTGTTAATAATTCTCCCCTTTAATTCAAAATTCCGCCACTAGAGGGCCACGTGTCTTCAGGTAGCGGGACTTCTGTTCGTATTAAAGTTTTTTTTTTCTTTATATATCCGCTCCCTTTTCTTTTAAAATTTTGTCTCTCCATTATTTCATTTCTTTCCCTTTTAATTTCAGTTCCATTTTCATTATCTGTATTTAATTTCCTTAATTTCTATTTACTTCCTTACCAGACGAAAAAAGAAGAAAAAGAAAGATGAAAGAAAATCAGACAAATAATTGACTGCCTATTGTCTATTGCAAATGTAATAGACTATTTAACCTGAGTCTGGGATTATTTCATATTTTTTTATTTTTTATTAATTCTTTTATTATTATTATCATTATTACTTGTTATGTTTGCGTGTTTTGTGTGTTTGTGTTTGTGTGTGTGTGGTGTGTGTGTGTGTGTGGTGTGTGTGTGTGTGTGTGTGTGTGTGTGTTGTGTGTGTGTGTGTGTGTGTGTGTGTGTGTGTGTGTGTGTGATGTGTGTGTGTGTGTGTGTGTCATGTATGTGGCATGTGTGTAAGTATAAAATGTAATCGTAAGTGTGATTGTAAGGGTAATTGTTAATCCA
>NW_020870319.1:366966-372908 GCF_003789085.1 Penaeus vannamei
CGTGTTCGTGTTCGTGTGTGTGTGTGTGTATTTGCGTGTATATGTATATGTATGTATGTGTGCGTGTGTGCGTGTCTGTCTGTCTGTCTAAAGCAATATATATTCGAGTAAAATGTACTCACGAGAGTCTTTTCGCGTGGCTGACTCCCGGGCACAGGTTCCTCAAGCGCCGAGGAGGAAGTGAATAATAAACAAAAGAATATTTACCAGCTGGCACCTCGGCGACGGCGCTTGCCCTCTGACACTCACCTGGAAAGAAAAAAAAAATAAAATAAATTAAAAAAAAAAAAATAAATAAAATAAAAAAAAAAAAAATAAAAATAAAAAGAAAAAAAAAGAAATAACACAGGTCAATATCCACCTTCCAGCTGGTCCTTTTTGTTCTGAAAAGTAATGTGCTTTGAGGTCTTTTCTTATTGCTTATTCTCACGTGTTCTGTCTTCGTTTCTCCCTCTTTTTCACGTTCGCTTTCCTTCTCAGTCTTTTTTTCTCTTCTTTCGCTTCTTTTTTTTCCATTCGTCATTGCATATTCCCTTTCATTATCTCCTTTGATCCCTACTTTTCCTCCTTCCTTCCTCTTTCTCTTTCTCTTCCCTTCGCCCTTTCTCTTCCCACGACTTCGTTCCTCTCTTCCATCCTTCCTTCCCTCCCTCCCTCCCTCCCTCTCACCTCCTCTCTCTCTCTCCCTACATCCTCCCTCTCTCCCTCCTCCCTCCCATCCTCCTCAATCCTCTCCTCCTCCTCTCTCTCCCTCCCTCCCTCCATCCGCCCCTCTCTCCCTCCTTTCGTTCCCCTCAACCCCTCTCTCGCCCCTCCTTCCTCCCTCCCTCCTCCATCCTCCCTCTCTCCCCTCCATTCTCTCTCTCCCCTCCATCCTCCCTCTTCCCTCCTCTCCGTCCCTTCCTTTCTTTCCCTCCCCTCCATCCCTCCTCTCTCCCCTCCTCGCTCCTCTCTCCCCCTGCCTTCCCTCTCACCTTCGCCTTGCCTCCTCTCTCGCCCCTCCTTCCTCCCTCTCACTCTCTCCCCTCTCCCTCCTCTCTCTCTCCCCTCCTTCCCCTCCTCTCTCTCCCCTCCTTCCTCCTCTCCACCTCCTCCTCCCTCCCTTCCATCCTTCCCTCCCTCCCTCTCCCCTCCTTCGTTCCCTCTCTCCCCTCCTTCGCTTTCTCCTCTCCTCTGATCCAGTTATCGTCCCGTTGGCCTGGCATCAACAGCGTGAACAAACAATTACAGCGCTGGACAAAAATTATTCCCTCCTGTTCCATCTTCTCTTCTCTCCTCTCTTCCCGTCTCTATTTTTTTCTTCCTTCTTTGCTATTTCCTTCTTTTTTCTCTCTCTCGCTCTTTTTTCGTGTGTGTCTCTTCCATTCGCTTGTTTTTTCTTTCTTTTGTTTTCGTGTTTCTTCTTTTCTCTTTATTTATTTTTTTTTTTTTTTGCTTTATTTCTCTATTTTCTTCCTTCTTTGCTATTCCTTTCTTTTCTCTCTTTTTTATTCGTGTCTCTTCCATTCTCTTCTTTTCTCTTTTTTTTCGTGTCTCTTTTATTCTCTTCTGTTTCTTCCCTTCTCTATTATCTCCTCTCTTTGCTGTTGTCTTCTCTTCTTTTCTTGCTGCTCTATTCTCTTCCTTTTCTCTTCCCTCCTTCTCTTCTTTTCTTCGTCTTCTTCTTTTCCTCATCTTTATTCTTTTTTTCCCCTCTCTTTCTTCTTCTCCCCTCTCTACTACCCTTTTTATCAACTTCTTTATCTCCTCCCTCGACCTTTCACAAAACCGGCAGATGTTGCAATATCCGGGAAGGGGGGGGGGGTGCAAGGATGAAGGGGGGGGAGGGGTGGCTCTTGTGTATGGGAAGCATTTTTCATTTTTCTTTCCTTCTCTCTCTTTGTCTTTCTTTATTTCCCTCTGTTTCTCTTCTCAGCTCTCTCGTTGGTCCTATTTCTCTGTCTGTCTGTCTCTCTCTCTCTCTCTCTGTCTGTCTCTCTCTCTCATTCTCTCTGTCTCTCTCTCTCTCCCTCCTCCCTCTCTCTCTCTCTCTCTCTCTCTCTCCTCTCTCTCTCTCTCTCTCTTCTCTCTCTCTCTCCTCCTCTCCTCTCCCTCTCCCTCTCTCTCCCTCTCCCTCTCTCCTTCCTCTCCTCTCTCTCTCCGTCTCCTCTCTCTATCTCTACTCTATCTCAATCTCTATCATCTATCTCTATCTCTATCTCTCTCTCTCTCGTCTCTCCTCGTCTCTCTCTCTCTCTCTCTCATCTCTCTCCTCTTCTCTCTCTGTCTGTCTCTCTCTCATTCTCTCTCTCATATTCTCTCTGCGCTCTCTTTCTCTGCTCGTTCTCATTCTCTCTCTCTCTCGTCGCTCGCTTCAGCTCTTCCTTTCTCTCTCGTGTTCTGTTCTCGTGTCTCGCTCTCTCTCTCTCTTCTCTCTTCCATCCCATTCCTCCTCATTCTCTCCTCCTATCCATCTCCCTCTCTCGTATATCCCCCTCCCTTTCACTTTTTCTCTCCTCTCCCTTGTGTCTCCGCTCTTCTCACCCTCTCTTTCGTCCTCTCCCTCTCCTCTCATCCGCTCTCCCTTTCCCCTCTCCTCCCCCTCCAAACTCCTAACAACACCCATTACAAAAAAAAACGAAAAAAGTATTCCCAAGAAAACTATAGATCATTAAATATCAAAAAAGACAAAAAAAAAAAAAAAAAAAAAAAAATCCCACACAAAATAGGGACAATACCAATCACAAAGACCAAAAAAAAAAAAAAAAAAAAACGAAAAAAATATTCACATCAAATATAAGACTAAACATCACATAAGACAAAAAAAAAGAAAAAAAAAAAAATCAAGAAAAAGCGAAAAACAGCGAAAAAAGACTGCTACTCGAGCGGGATGATTGACGTCTCCGATGAAAAGATGGCCGACGAGCCATCATATCGAACGCACGCCGGTGCCGAGCATCGGGAAGGGAGTCCAGGGATCAGAGATCCTTAAGAGCCGCTCGAGAAGATTGTTCGGCGTACTAGAGACTGCGGCATTTCTATCGGTCGTCTTGAGTTGCTGTCTCTTGGGCTTGTGTTCGTCCTACATTTTAATCGTGTGTTTTTCTTTTCTCTACGCGCTTTCTCACATTTTGTTCATGTGTGTGTATCTATTACTTTCCACGCGTTTGTAGTTAATGATTAATGTGGCTTCTCTCTGAGTGTTTTGTTTTCTCACGGGTTGGGACTTGTGTTATCGCTTGTCTTACTTTCATCTACCTTTCATTTCATTCTGCGCCGTTCTACTTGATTCTGGCCAGATTTTATTGTTTCTTTTTTATCCCTGTGCAGCTCCTAAGCCTCCTCTCTTACGTCTTGTGCCTCTCTCGACAGCTCTTCGTTCTACATTACTAATCCTTATCATCTTCTCACGTATCTCTCCTAACATCGCTGTCTCCTCTTCTCTCTCTCACCTACAGGGCTTGCCGCTTTTAAAAAGATGCTATGGTTTCTCTCTCACAGATCTTCGCCTTCGTTTCTCTAGCAACTATTCTCACTGGTCGGTTTATTCCTCGCCATCGCGTTGTTCGACCTCAGATAGCTTCTCTCGCGTTCTTTCCTTCCATCATCTGCGTGATTAGCTCTTCACGCCCTCCCTTCCCTACTCTTTCTCTTTTCCACCCATATCCCCTCCTCTCCCTCCTTCTTCCACCTTCCACCTCAACTTCCTCCTTCTTCCCTCGCTCCTTGCCCTCCTCTTCTCCTTCCTCCGTCCTTCCTCCTTCCCTATATTACCATAACAGCTTGAAAGGTCAAATTCATTTCCATCGCATAGTTAGGGGCAAGGGAAGGGGGTGGGAGAAGGGGGGAGGGAGGGAGAGAACGAGGGGGGGAGAGAGGGGGGGGAGGAGGGAGAACGAAGGGGGGGGATAAGAGGGAGGGAGGGAAGGCTGGAGAGAAAGAGGATTACTAGATAGGGAGGAAACAGGGCGATGGAGAAAGGAAGAAGGGAAAAAAGGGAGAGACGATGAGGAGGAGGAGGAGGGTGGAAGGAGGGGGGGGAGGTAGAAAAGTGGAGGATAAGTAGATACGTAAAGATGGGAGAACAGGGGGATGAAGACAGGGAAGAAAGGAATAAAATGGAGAACGAAAGGGGAGGAGAAGGAGGAGAGGAGGACGAGGAGAAGGAGAAGGAGAAGGAGAAGGAGAAGAAGGAGGAAGAAGAGGAGTAGGAAGAGAAGGAAGGAGGAGGAGAAGGAGAAGAGGAGAAGTAGGAGGAGGAAGAGGAGGAGTAGGAAGGAGTAGTAGTAGTAGTAGTAGTAGTAGGAGGAGGAGGAGGAGGGGGGAAGGAGAAAAGGTAATAACACGCAGCAAGGAGAAGGGAGAGATTATAAAGCAGCAATCTTTTAAATACTTCATTACGTTAGGGAGATGAGGAGGTGAAAGAGTGAGAGGGCGGGGGCGGGAGGGCCAGGGAGGAATTATGAAGCCGCAGGGAGGGTAGCGAGGGGGAAGAGGAGGAGGAGGAGGAGGAGGAGGAGGGGAGGAGGAGGAGGAGGAGGAGGAGGAGGAGAGAAGAAGAAGGAGGAGGAAGGGGGAAAAGGAGAAGAAGGAAGAGGAAGAGGAGAAAGAAAAGGAGGAGGAAGAGAGGAGAAGGAGGAAAGAAGAAAAGGAGGAGGAGGAGGAGGAGGGAGAAGGAGTGAGGAGAGAGGGAGGAGGAAGAAAAAGGAGGAGGAGGGAGGAGAGGAGAAAGAGAAGGAGGAGGAGGAGGAGGAGGAGAGAAAGAAAAGATGGAGGAGAAGAAAGAAGAGAGGAGGAGGGAGAAAAAGGAAACGGAGGAGGAGGAGGAGAAAGAAAAGGAGGAGGAGGAGGAGAAAAAAGGAGGAGGAGGAGGAAGAGGAAGAAAGAAAAGGAGGAGGAGGAGAGGAGGAGGAGAAAGAAAGGAGGAGGAAAGAAGAAGAAGAGAGGAGGGAAGAGGTGAGAGGAGAGGAGGAGAGAAGAAGAGAGGAGGAGGAAGAGGAGGAGGAGGAAGTAGGAGAAGAAGAAGAAGTGGAAGAAGAAGAAAAAGAACAAAAAAGAAAAAGAAGAAAAGAAGTATAAAAAAAAGACATCAAAGACGAGATTCTTAAAGAGGAGCCATAAAAGAAACAACAAACACGTAAACGCGAATCCAAACAACAAAAAAAGGAAAAACAAAACAAACAAAACAAAAAAAAAACGCACAATAAAAAAAAAAAAAAAAAAAAAAAAAACGAAAAAATGGAAAGATGACCACAGCCGTACCGTGGGAAAGGATTTTCAACCTTATCCGAGCCAATGGCGGGACAGAAACACGCCGCCTCGCAAATCTGGTGATATTATCCTGATTAACAAAAGGAATATTAGGAGAGAGGGAGAGGAGGCAGATAGACGGGGACAGAGGGAAGAGAGGGAGGAAGGAGGTAGGGAAGTGGGGAGGAGGAGGAGGAGGAGGAGGAGAGAGGAGGAGAAAACAGGAGAAGAAGGAGGAGGAGGGAGGAGGGAGGAGGAAGGAGAGGTAGGAGGAGGAGGAAGGAAGGAGGAGGGAGGAAGGAAAAGAAAAAAATGAAAGATAAGAAAAGGATAGGAATAATAAGAGAAACAGACAACGGACAGGTACACCGACTAAGAAAGACAAAGTAATAATGATAATTAATATGATGATAATGATGATAATAATAATAATAATATATAATAATAACATAATAATTAATAATAAAATAATAATAATAATAATTAATATATAATAATAATAGATAATTAATATAATATAATAATAATGATAATAATATTAAAATAATGATAATAATATTCAATAATAATGATAATAATATATAATAATGATAATAATATAATGATGATAAAATAAATAATATGCTTTAATAATAATAAATTAATAATAAGTAAAACAACAGACAAAGACAGAACAGAAGACGAAATACAGACAAGACAGACAGACTGACAGA
>NW_020870319.1:376820-385299 GCF_003789085.1 Penaeus vannamei
GTCTCTCTCCTATCCCTCTCTCTCCTCTCTCCTTCTCCTATCTCACCCACCTCGTTCTCCCTCTCTCTCCTCCCTGTCTATATTCCTCTTCATTCTCTTCTTCCCTCTCTCCTCCTCTCCCTCTCCTCCTCTCTCCTCCCTCTCCCTACTCCTCTCCTCTCCCTCCTCCTCTCTCCTCCTCTCCTCCTCTCCTCCTCCCTTCTCTTCCCTCTCCCTCTCCTCCCTCTCTTCCTCCCTCTCCCTCTCCCTCTCCCTCTCCCTCCTCTCTCCTCCCTCTCCCTACTCCCTCTCCCTCTCCCTCCTCTCTCCTCCCTCTCCCTACTCCCTCTCCTCTCCCTCCTCCTCTCCTCCCTCCCTCTCCTCCTCTCTCCCTCCCTCTCCCTCCTCCTCCCTCTCCCTCTCCCTCTCTCTCCTCCTCTCCCTACTCCCTCTCGCTCTCCCTCCTCTCTCTCCTCCTCTCCTCCTCTCTCTCCTCTCCCTACTCCTCCTCCTCTCCCTCTCCCTCCTCTCTCCTCCCTCTTCCCTACTCTCTCCTCCCTCTCCCTCACTCTTCTCACCTTCCTCACTCCCCGGCCCACTCTTCCTTTCTTACTCTCCACATATTTATCTCCTCTTCACTCCCTCCTCCTCTCACTCTTTCCCTCCTCATTCCCCCTCCTTCCTCCCTAATCACTTATTTCTCCCCTATATTCCCTTTCTCCCTCCCTCCTCCCTATGCTCATTCCCTCCTCCTCCCTCCTCCCCACCCCCTCCCTTCACCCTATCCACACTCATCCCCTCCTCCCTCCTACCTTCCCTTCCGCATTCCGCCTTTCCCTTCTCACCCTGCCTCCTCCTTCCTCCCTCACCCACACCTACCCACATCCCTTCCTCCTTCCCTCCTCCTACCCCCTCCTTCCTCCTCTCCCTTCTCACCCTGCCTCCTCCTTCCTCCCTCACCCACCCACATCCCTTCCTCCCCCCTCCTCCTACCCCCTCCTTCCTCTCTCCCATCTCACCCTGCCTCCTCCTTCCTCCCTCACCCTCACCCACCCACATCCCTTCCTCCCTCCCTCCTCACCATCCCCCCCCCCCCCTTCACCCTCACCCACGTCCACGGGTACAAAGTAAACTAAAACAAGTCACCCTTGTTTTGCTCGCTCTTTGAATCAACACTGCAACCTCTGCAACATGGAGATCTTTTGCTCTGCTCTCCTCCTACAGGTAATCGAGGCTGGATCTTGCAACTGACGATACGCAACAGACCAAACAACAATGGATTGCGAGATAGGGTGACATAAGAGAGGGAGAGGGATGGGGAGTCTGTGAGGGGGGGGAGGGAGGGAAGGAAAGGATATGAGAGGTGGTGGTGGAGTGGGAGGAGGAGGAGGAGGAGTGGGGGAAGGAGGGGAGGAGGAGGAGGAGGAGGAGAGGTGGTGGTGGAGTGGGGAGGGGGAGGAGGAGGAGGAGTGGTGGTGAGGATGACGAGGAGGAGAATTGGGGGAAGGTGGAGGAGGAGGGGGAGGGAGAAAAGGGAGGAAGAAGAGAAAGGGGAAGAGGAAGAGAAGTGGGGGAGGAGGAGGAGGAAGAGAGAGAGAGAGAGAGAGAGAGAGAGAGAGAGAGAGAGAGAGAGAGAGGAGAGAGAGAAGAGAGAGAGGAGAGAGAGAGAGAAGAGAGAAAGAGAAAAGAGAAAAGAGAAAGAGAAAGAGAAGAGAAAGAGAAGAAGAGAGAGAGAGAAACAGAATCAGAGAGAGACACAGACAGACATACAAACAAAAAAAAACACACCCAGAAACACAAACACAGACAGAAACAGAACGAGAGACAAGAGAGGAGAGACGTAAACAGAAACGAACCCAATCTGACGGCAAAGAGAGCAAGAAATTAAAAAAAAAAAAAAAAAAGAGAGAAGATTAAAAAGAGAGAGAGAGGAAAATACAGACCGATGAAAAGACCAGCTGGGATAATCAAAGGATAAAGAAAAGAGATGACAACGGGCCAACCTTCCACGACCTGTAAACAGATTACAAACACCGCTGACGAGAACTGCAGGAGACGCTCCTTATTCGCACACCCGCTTCTTATTCGCACATTAACTTCTTATTCGGACACCCGCTTTTTATTCGCACATTAACTTTTTATTCGCATTCTGATAACTTTAGGTCACTGAATTGCTGTACTACATGGGCCAAAGTGCCTCGTAAATGATACTTATGCAATTAGTAATGATAATAGTAGTAATAGTAACAACAATAATAACAACAATAATAACAATCATAACAACAACATAATAACAACAATTATAACAAATAAATAATAAATAATAAAAATAATAATGATTATAATAAATCAATACCAATAAATACAATGATAATGATGATGAGCTCCAACAACAACAATCAATAACACGAGAAAAAATAAAAAACAAAACCAACAACATGATCAGAAAATAAGTCATAACACAGCATCAATCACAACTACAACATCTACAACACGAGTAAAAAAAAAGAAAAGTCAAGATTCCGAATCCCATTCACCTGAACTCCCTTCACCCTATCCCCACTCATCCCCTCCTCCTTCCTACCTTCCCTTCCCATCCTCCTCTGCCCTTCTCACCCTGCTTCCTCCTTCCTCCTTCACCCTCACCCACACATCCTTTCCTCCCTCCCTCCTCCCCACCCCCTCCTCCTTCCTACCTTCCCTTCCCCTCACTCCCTCCCCCTTCTCACCCTGCCTCCTCCTTCCTCCTTCACCCTCCCCACACACATCCCTTCCTCCCTCCCTCCCCCTACCCCTCCCTTCCGCCCTATCCAAACTCACCCCCTCCTCCTTCCTTCCTCCCTCTCCCTTCTCACCCTCCCTCCTCCTTCCTACCTTCCCTTCCCCATCCTCCCTCTCCCTTCCCCTTCTCCTTGACCTTCCTCCCTCTCCTTCTCCACCTCCCCCTCCTTCCTCCTCACCCTCACACACACACACCCCTTCCTCCTCCCTCCTCTCCACCCCCTCCTTCCTTCCTCACCCTCCTCACCTCCCCTCTCCCCTCCTCCTTCCCTCCTTTCCTTCCTCCCTCTCCCTTCTCACCCTCCTCTTCCTTCCATCCTCCCTCCCTCACACACACACACACACCTAATACTATCTCTGACTCCTGCTCGACAGACGGGCAAAAAACAGAGGCATTAGCACCTCCCTCGATTCCCTTGCATGGGCGATCAAAGCCTTCTCAGAGTACAGAGCGAGTACTTGAGGTAACTCCTCCCCCCCCCCACAGGAACGCTAATGTGTATACAATATATGTGTGTGTGTATGGGTGTTGTGTGTTGTAATGTATATATTTAATGGTAATAATAATAATAATAATAATAAAATAATAAAATATAATAATAATAACAATAATACAATAATATATAATAACTAATAATAATAATAATACAATAACAGCAACAAATAATAATAACACCATCAATAATAACGATTAAAATAGAACAATAATAATATATAATAACAATAATAACATTAACAACAATAACAATAATAATACTATCAACAGCAACAATAACGATAATAATAACGACAACCATACAAACACCTACAAATCATAATAATAACAAGCATAGCAAAAAATAACAACAACCAGCAAATCATAATAATAAAGACCAATAACACTAATAATAACAACAGCAAATCATAATAATAAAGACCAATAATAGTAATAATAACAACAACAACAAATCATAATAATAAAGACCAATAATAGTAATAACAACAACAATAAGAAGAGCAACAACCACAACTCAATAACAATACCCAACGACCCAACAATTCTCACGTAATCACCTGTTCTCTGTGTCCATTCACTCGAAAATTACCCAAACAGACTCGTAACAGGTAATTCGGGTATTAAGCCGAATAGTACTTAAAAAAATACCGAACGGAAACTATATTCGAATAACAACAATCTTGAGAAGGAACAAATGACAGTGATGATTGCAGTTAAGATCAACCCCTTTCGTTATGGGTCACGATTTTCGTCTTTATGATCGCCATCGGTTTTGTAGGCATCAACATCGTATTCACAAATGTTAGTATTCACACCTGCAGGGCTTACCTTGTGTGTGTGTGTGTGTGTGTGTGTGTGTGTGTGTGTGTGTGTGTGTGTGTGTGTGGTGTGTGTGGGTGTGTGGTGTGTGTGTGTGTGTGTGTGTGTGTGTGAAAGAGAGAGGGAGAGAGAGAGTCTATCGTCTATCGATCTATCTACCTCTCTATCTATATGTAAGACAAAGAAAAGAAAAAAGAAAGTTTAGAAGGACGGATAGAAAAAAAAAAAAAACGGCGGAAAAGAGGAGAACGAAGATGAAATAGAAGAAGAAAAAGCAGAAAAGAAGAAAAAGAAATATAGAAGAGAAGAAAAAGCTCATCCACGGGAGGAAACGAAGGAGGAAGAAGAGAAAGAAGAAAAAGAAGAAACGAAAAGAAAAAGTCATCCATGGAAGAAAAGAGGAAAAAAGAAGAAGAAAAAGCTTCATCCACGGAAGAACGAAGGAGGAAGAAAAGAAAGAAGAAGAATAAACGAAAGAAAAAGCTCATCCACGGAAGAAACGAAAAAGAAGAAGAAGAAAAAAAAAATACGAAGAAGGGAGGAAGTGCACGAAGAGAAATGTTCCGGATTGAAGTCACGTGGTGCCTGTTAGCGGCCAGATGGAAAGCGCCGGTGGTCTTACCTGACAAATACTACTGATATGTTTGGATTGGTGGAGGGAGCGAGGGGAGGGGGGAGAGGGGTGAGAGGGAGGGAGGGAGGGGAAGGGGGTGAGAGGGAGGGAGTGAGAGGGTGGAGGGAGGTGAGGGGTGAAGAGGGGAGGGGTGAGAGGGAAGGTAGGGGAGGGGTGAGAGGGAGGGGGTGGGAGCGGGGGAGGAGGAGAGAGGGAGAGGAGGGGGGTGAGGGGGAGGGGAGGGGAGACAGGGGATGGAGGGGTAGTATAAGGGGGAAGAAGGGGGTAGAGAGGGGGAGGGGGGGAGAGGGAGGGGAAGAGGTAAGAGATGGAGGGTGGGGGAAGGAAGAAGAGGGAACGAAGGGGAGAAGGGGAGGGGAAGGGGGAGAGGGGAGGAGGAGAGTAAAAGTGGGAGAGGGGGCAAGGGAGGATAGGTAGAGGCCTCGAGGGGACAGAAGGGGAGGGAGAGCCAAGAGGAGAATTGTGAAAGGATCGAGGGAAAGGAGGAGGGAGGTTAGGGAGGGGAAAATAAAGAAAGAGAAGGAGAAGGAGAGGGAGGAGGATGGTAAAAGAGGAAAAGGGGAGAGAGGGAGGGGGAGGGGAAGGAAAGGTGAGGGAGGATTGGTGGAAAATTTGAGGGAGGGAGGGGAGAGGGGAGAGTTGAGGAGGTCGAGGTGACGGAGGGGGAGAGGGAAGGGAAAGAAATGAGGGGCGGTGAGAGGGGGGAATGGAAGGGGAGAAAGAGAGAAGATTGGTAGAGGAATTAACGGGAGGGAGAGAGGGGGGTGGAGGGGAAGAAAAAGGGGGAAGAGAGAGAGGGGGAAAAAGGAAAGGACGATAAAAGAAGGGCGGTGAGAGGGAGAAAAGAAGGGAAGGAAGAAGGGAAGGATGGAAGAGGGAGAATAGGAGAAGGGAGGTTACGGGAGCGTGAGGGTGAGAAAAAGAGGGAAGAGGGAGATTCGAAGCAGGGAGAGGAAGAGGAAGTGAAAGGGAACAGAGAAGGGAAAGGGAGAGAGGGAAGAAGGCAAGAGGGAGGAATAAAAACGAGAGAGAAAGTAGGGAGGAAAAGGGAATGGGAAGAGATAACAAGAGGGGAAAGGAGGGAGGAGAAAGACGGTGTGAAGAATTATGGCCGAAGGAGAGAAAAGATGATGAGGAAGGGGGAAGAGAGAAAAGGAGGAGAAGGGGGGGGGGCGGAGGAAAGAGAAGAGTAGGGGAGGAGAAGAGAAGAGAGAGAGAGGAGAGGAGGAGAGGGAGAGGGATGAATGGGAATGGTAAACTATTTAGGGGGAGGGAGAGAAATCGGGTAGGGGGGGGAGAAATATTAAGAAGCATTAGAAAACAGGGAAGAGAGAAAAAAAAAAACAACAAAGGAAGAAGACAAAAACAAATATAGGTACAGGAACAAGATAACAATAAATAATAAAATGACCATGGAATGAATGATAAGCAGTAAATAAAAGAAGAGGAAACAGGAGAAACACGAGGAAAAATGAGCCATAGAAGAGGGGAGAAGAGAATGCGAAGTGAGATTCGAAGAAGGAAGACAATGATAATGAAATCAAGAAGAGGGAGACGGGGAAACTTAAAAAGAAAAAAAAAAAAGGAATTGAAATAGAAGGTAGTAAGAAAGAGAAATAATGGTGAAAATGAGTGAAAGGAAGAGAAGAGAAAGAAAAGAACACAACGATTACGAACAAAAACAAACACGAAAAAAATGAAAAACAATCTAAAAAAAAAACAAAAAAATAAATAAAATAAAAGCAACAAAAGCGAGACCGAAAAAAAAAGAAAAAACAAAAAAACAACAAAACACTTCCTCAGGTAACAATAGAAGGGAAATGGAAGAAGTGGCTTACGAGGTAGTTTCACCGGGAAAACAACCCGTTAATTCCACAGGAGATGCAGGCAATCGCTACTTCACGAGGTCCGATCTTTTAATTCAGAAAGGAAGGAGAGAATTTTTTTTTCTTGTTTCTTCTTCCTTTTTTTTTTCTTTTTCCTTGTCTTTATGAGTGAAAATAGAGGGAGGGAGAGGAGGGAGTGGGAGAAGGAAGAGGAAAAAGAGAGAATGGGATGGAGAGAAGGAGAGATAAAATATGATAGATAGATTATCATGGCTAAACCCTGTTTGTTTTGTATATATATATATTATATATATATATATATATATATTATATATGATATATATATATATATATAGAGAGAGAGAGAGAGAGGAGAGAGAGTAGAGAGAGAAAGAGAAAGAGAAAGAAGAAGAGCAGAGAAAGAGCAAGAGAAAGAGAAGAGAAAGAGAAAGACGAGAGTGAAGAGAAAAGAGAGAGAAGGAGGTAGAGATGAGGTGAAGCAGAGAGAGAGAGAAATGAAGAGAGAGAGAGAGATGAAAGATGTTGGAGTACGAGAGAGAGAGAGGAGGAGCAGAGAGAGAAGAGGAGGAGAGAGAGCGAAGGAGAGAGAGAAGATAGAAAGCGAGAAAAAGAAGATGAAGGACTATGGAGAGGAGAAACAGGAGAAAGTAGGGAGGCAGATAAGGAGAGAGGAGGTAGAGAGTATCTTCATTCTCTCCTCACTTATTGTTACTTCCTACTAAGTCAAACGAAACGAGTTAACAACGTTTAAAAGACCATTTTGATCCGAGGACATTTCCTCCTAAAATCTCATATATTACTTTCCCCACCACTCCGTCTTCTCCTGCCCAGCATCACGAGATAATTGCCCTCGGGTGGTCTCGAGTCTTATGGGAAACTGCAAAAAGATTCTTTCTCTAATCTATTCCTTATTTAGTCTCTATACCGCTCGGGTATCTCTTGCTGTCTACTCCTGCTCGTCATCACTCTCCCTACCGTTCGGGTGCCACCCTCCTCCCTTCCCACTCCACTTTCCCTCACGCTCTTTTAGTCAAATCTCCAACCTTTCCATCCACACTCTTGTTTCCCCTTCCACTTTGTCGACCTCCCCCACCTTTTCACCCTCCCCTTCTCGCCTTTAAACTCCACCACTGGAGCTTTTTTCCCCTTCCCTCTCCCACCTCCCCTTCTCCTCCTTTTTTTACTTCCTCTCAACCATCAGACACCTCTTTCTCTCCCCTCTCCTTCCCTCTCTTTCCCTTTCAACCCTTTCTCATCCTTCCCCTCTCCGCCCTTCCCTCCTGCTGGCCCCTTTCCGTCACCTCCTTTCAACCCCCACCCTCCTTCCCTTCCTCTCCCTCCCCCCTCGTCCCCTTCCCTTCCTCCGCACGGCTCCTTCCCTTTTACAAACCCCTCAAACCCCTTCCCTCCTCCTATTTCTCAACACCCACCCGCTCCACGCCCCTTTCAACCCCGTCCGAAGCCCTCCCTCGCCCCGGTGACTCCGGGCGGACAAGAGGACGGCCCGGCTACGCCCTCCGCCTACCGGGACGGAAAAACGGGACGGACCGGGGGACGGACAGACGGGACGCCTAACGTACTGACCCGAGGCTTAGGGCGCCCGTGATTTCCCAGGGGGCGGCCTAAATAGGCCACGTGATTGTTGCCACCATTATGGCTGAATGACATGTAGTGGCGTTTCTGTGTTTGTTTTTTTTTTTTTTTTTTTTTTTGTTTATTCTTTATATGCGCTTCTTTATTTTATTTTATTTATTTGCGTTTTCTGTTGTTTTCTCTCCGTGTTTTTTTTTTTTTATTCTTTGATATGCTTCCTTTTTATTTTTTTATTTTTATTATTGCCTGCGTTTCTCTGGTTTTTTTTTTCTCTCCTGTTTTGTTTTTTTTTTTTTATTCTTTGAATGCCTTCTTTTTATTCTATATATA
>NW_020870319.1:386924-401924 GCF_003789085.1 Penaeus vannamei
CTTTCCTCCCCCACCCCTCCTCTCCCTCCTCCTCCTTCCCTTTCCCCTTCCTGTCCCCACCCCCTTCCCCCTCCTCCTCCTCCCTCCTCCCTTCTTCTTTCTCCATTCCTTTCCCCTCCTCCTCCTCCCTTTCCCCTCTTTCCCTTCTCCTCCCTTTCCCTCTTCCTTTCTCTCCCCCCTCCCCTGTCCCCCACTCCATCCCTTCCTTCCTCCTCCCTTCTTCTTCCTCTTCTTCTCCTCCCTTTCCCCCTCCTCCTCCTCCCTTTCCCCTCTTCCTTTCCTTTCCTCCTCCTCCCTCCCCTTCCCCCTCCCTCCCGCCCCCCTCCTCCTCCTTCCTCCCCATCCCCTTCCCCGCTTCCCTCCCGCCGCCCCCTCCTCCTCCTCCTCCTCCTGTAGCCGAGCGCGGGCCCCGTAGCAATAACACACCAATTACACCGCACTTTTTCCCGCTCGCATTCTCCATCCCTCCGCATTTTATATCCCGTTCCGTCCCGAGGTAATTGGCTCCCGGATTCTTAATTACTGCCTCGTTAAGGCTATCACTTACTGCCAGGGACTTTAATGATGCACGGACTGACCTCGGCCCACCGGCTGCACCACCTGGAACGGTAGGCTGGGATCATCCGAAAGCCTTGGACTGAGGCACGGGGACGCGGCGGTGAACCATGCTGAGGGCTGTGGAATGGCTGGGAGATCTGAAGCCTTTGGACTGAGTCAACCTGCAATGGCTTGAACCATCTGAATTCCCTTGGACAGAGTCAACTGGAAACACTAAGCTGCAATGGCTGAACTATCCTGAAGCCTTGGGACTGAGTCAACTGAAACACTAAGCTGAACCATTGAAACCTGGACGAGTCCTGAAACAGTAGGGCTGACCATCTGAATCCTTGGACTGAGTCACCTGAACCGACACTTTGAACCCTCTGAAATCGTCAAAGGAGTCACCCTGAAACGATCAGTTTGAACCACTCGGGAACCAATGAACTTTAAACTAAACTGAAACGAACAGACTGAAGGCGCATCATCCCCATTTCTACAATCTCCTTTACGATGATGTTTCAACCTTGCTTCACCTTCCTCCCTTCCCTTCCCGCCCCCCCCGCCCCCCCGCCCCTCCCTCCCCTTCCCCTTACCCCCCCCCCCCCGCGCTACCACGACCAGCATGACCTCCGCAAGACCAGAAAAACCTTGACATGAAGGCGTCATTCATCCGTTAACGAGAGCATGCGATTCCAGGGGGACTGGCCAAATTTTTTTTTTTTTATTTTTTTTTTCCGCCGCTAAAAAATGCCAGCACATTAAAACAGGTGTTTATGCGTTGTTGTATAGTCAAGATGGCAGTGTTATTTCTCTCTCTCTCTCTCTCTCTCTCTCTCTCTTCTCTCTCTCTCTCTCTCCTCTCTCTCTCTTCTCTCTCTCTCTCTCTCTCTCTCTCTCTCTCCCTCTCTCTCTTTTCTCTCTTTTCTCTTTCTCTCTTTCTTCTCTTTCTTCTTCTTCTTCTCTCTCTCTTCTCTCTCTCTTTCTTTTATCCCTTTTATTTTTTATTCGGTTCGTTTACTTATTCTCTTTCTTTAAATAATATTCTTTCGTTCCATTTTTTTTCTTTTTTTTTGTCGTTTGAGGGTTCAAGAACAGATACGTTGTATATTTAAGCCGAAAGTCAGAATGAGTACAGAAAGATAAAATGAAATAAGAAAAAAATGGATGAGAGAAATATGAGAAGGAACGAAGGAGAGAAATAAAAAAAAGGGGACAGTGGTAGAAGAGAGAGAGAGAGAGAGAGAGAGAGAGAGAGAGAGAGATGAAGAGAGAGAGAGAGGAGAGGAGAGAGAGAGAGAGAGAGAAAGAGGAGAGAAAAAGAAAAAAAAAGAGAGGAAATAAGAAAGAAAGAGAATAAGGACAGAAGTGTGTGTTGTGTGTGTGAGAGAGAGAGAGAGAGAGGAGAAAGAAGAGAGAGAAGAGGAGAGAGAGAGGAGAAACAAGCAATGAAAGAGAGAGAGAGAGACCGACAGACCAGAAAAAAAAATTGCGCTGACAGTTAAACCTCCACATGACCACAACAGGGCACTGATGCACTTGGCACTTAATTGTTGGAGTCGACCAGCCAGGGGTCCACTCAGACTTAAGTGGCGTTTTCAGAATTCGCCAATTTCAAGAGGGAGGAGAGAAGGGGGTGGGGGAGAGGGAGAAGGGGTGGGGGAGGGAGAAGGGGGAGGGGGAGAGGAGAGGGGAGGGGAGAGAGGGAGAAGGGGGAGGGGGAGGGAGAGAAGGGGTGGGGAGAGAGGAGAAGAGGGAGGGAAGAGGAGAGAAGAGGAGGGGGAAATTGAGTTGGAAGAAGAGAGAGGGAGAGGGAGAGGGAGAAGAGGGGTGATAGAGGAGAGAGTGAGAAAGAGAAAGAGAAAAGAGAGAGAGAGAGATTGAAAGAGAGATAGAGAGAAAAAAGAAAGAGAAAGCAAGAAAGAAAAAACAGAAAAAGAAGCGAAAGAGAGAAAAAAAGAGAAAAAAAAAGAAAAAAGTGAAAAAAAAGAGAGTGAAAAAAGAAAAAAAAAATTAAATCTAAGCACAGCTCTCAACGAGAATGTATGGAGAGCGGACGGCTCAGCACCATACATTTTCATGCTTTCGAAAATTGGACAATAAAAATGAAATATACTTGAACAGAAAAAAAAAACATGAATAATCCCAAAAGGTAGATTGTCTATTGCTCTACTGTGATGTCAGGTCGTACATACGCACACAAATATAGACACAATAGTATATTCAAACATTATACGCATATACAGATATATACATATATATTAAATATAAAGGTATTTGTGTCATACAAATAAATATATGGATAGACGCAATATATTTCCATACGTACATATATGAATACACACATATACACACATACACAAAGAAAACACACACATACACATATACACACACACACACACACATACATTTATAAAGATAGACAGATAGGTAGATAAATAGATGTATGTGTGTGTATATATATAATACCTACATATATATACTATATATATATATATATATTATATTATAATATAATATAGATATATATATATATATATATATACATACATATACATACATATATATATTATATATATATATATATATTATATATATATATATATATATATATATATTATATTATATATATATATATATATATATATATATATATATATATATATATATATATATATATGAAAGCGCAGGAATGAAACTATGGAAGAAAGAAGTAGAAGACGAGGGAGAAGAAGCGAAAAGAGAAAGGGGGAGGAGAGAAAGAATGAAACGCAAGGAAGGAGAAATAGGAGAGGAAAAATGGAGAGACAAAAATGCGAAGAAAGAATTGGAAGAAGAAAAAAGACAATAAGCGAATTAAAGAGGAAAAAAATGATACTAGAACAGCGAAGGAAAGGAGAGACGACGAGAAAAAATGGGACAGAATCTAAATAAGAAACTGGAGATGCAGGTAAAAAATAAGACATGAACCGAAACTGGAGAAAGGTGAGAGAGAGAGAGAGAGAGAGAGAGAGAGAAGAGAGAGAGAGAGAGAGAAGGAGAGAGAGAGAGAGAGAGAGAGAGAGAGAGAGAGAGAGAGAGAGAGAGAGAATAAAGAAAGAGAGAAAAGAGAGAGAGAAAACAAACCTAACCAAGTAGACCAGAGATAGCAAAGAAAAGAAGAGCAAAAAAGAGCGAGAAGAACCAGAGAATAACAAAAAAAAAAAAAAATAAAAAAATAAAAAATACAGATGCTAATCTCCAGTCGAGACACGTGGTCCGTCGTCAATTATTTACAATTCGGCAACGTTTCTGAGACTCCTCGGCCTCTGCGGGAAGCTATACACGCCCACGGCCGCCCATCGGAGCTCCACTCGCCCCGCCCCCCTGCCGCCCCTCGGTGTGGCCTGGCCGTCTCTCCGTGCACTTGGGTTGTCTGTCTGGCCATCTGATGTGAGTGTGTGTGTGTGTGTGTGTGTGTGTGTGTGTGTGTGTGGTGTGTGTGTGTGTGTGTTGTGTGTGTGTGTGTGTGTGTGTGTGTGTGTGTGTGTGTGTGTGTGTATTTGTATATGTATATATATATATATTATATATATATATATATATATATATATATATATATACATATACCTATATATACATCTATATATATATATATATATATATATATATATATATTATATATATATATATATCACACACACACACACACACACACACACACATACATACATACATATATTCATGTAAACTGTGCGTATGTCTACATACCATACCCGCCCTGGACGTCACCTGGTGAACGCCGACCCGAAGGATCTCCTTTTCCGACTGACTTCATTCCTTTAAGTTATTTAGTTTATATTGAGTGTAGTACTGTAATATCTTCTTTATTAAAAGGTAAATAGCAATAGTCTAATCATATAGTCTTATATTGAGTGTAGTACTATAATATTTCTTTTAATTAGAAAGACTAATAAGTATGTGTTAGCAAGATTGAAGAAAACATTTTTTTTTTTTTTTTTTTTTTGAGTAAACGCCTTTTTTTTAAATTGTATTTCAATATTCTCTCGATAAGCAATTTTGTGATATTGGTCTTGATTGTTAATGATAATAGGTAGACCTGTACATGCATGAAACATTCTTTTTAATCAATGAATAAAGTAAAGTAGTCACTTAATAAACATTAATAAACACTGTCATATAAACTATTAGATATGACACGAGCGTCTACCACAGGGAAATATCCATTCATTAATCATCAAATTACTACTTCATCTTAGCCATCATTGTCATCGTCATCATCATCATCATTATTATCATTATTATCAATACAGTCATTATCATTAGAATAACAATAACAATCATTATCATTATCACTATCATTATTATTACTATCATCATCATCATTACCATTATCAACATCCTAATAACCATCAAAATGACGGTGATCATCAGAATAATTACCCCCCCCCCCTTCCTTTCCATCATTATAATTACAACCATTTTCAGTTACTGTTACCATCATTACCACGTCATGATCAAGCGATTCGTATTCCATTAGTCATGCATGAATAACAAGCACAGCCTCCCAACTGGACATCTATACATATATGAATAATAAAATAAATGAATAATAAAACATAACAAGGCATATTCTTGCTTGCGATCGCTTGGCACTCTCATGTCGCTGATTACAAAGATGAAACATGCAGCCATGACAACGTTTCATATCTCTGAGGCACAGATCAATTAAGGTATGTATATCAGCTGTTTTTTTTTTTTTTTTTTTTTTGTTTCTTGTTTATCATCTTAATTCGATAATTTGTATTTTTTTCTTGTATTTTTTTCCCGCAGCTTTCTTCTTTTTCCTTCCTTCCCTCCTTTCCTTTCCTTTCCTTTCCTTCCTATCTTCCTTCCTTCCTTCCTACTTCCTTCCTTCCTTCCTTCCTCCCTCCTACTTCCCTCCCTCCCTCCACCACTTCCCCATCCATCCACCCAAGAAAATTTAAAAATAGGAAAGAACGAAGAAGGAGAAGGAAGACGAAGAATAAAAATAGAGGAAGGAGAAAATGAAGAGAGAGAGAGAGAGAGAGAGAGAGAGAGAGAGAAGAGAGAGAGAGAGAGAGAGAGAGAGAGAGAGAGAGAGAGAGAGAGAGAGAGAGAGAGAGAGAGAGAGAGAGAGAGAGAGAGAGAGAGAGAGAGAGAGAGAGAGAGAGAGAGGAGAGAGAGAGAGAGAGAGAGAGAGAGAGAGAAGAGACGCAGAGAGAGAGAGAGAGAGATACCCCCCCTCCCCCCACATTCCGTTTCTTCATGATAATGTGCTTGGTGACCTTCCCTCCCACCATGCGGGTGTGGGGAGAGAGGGTGACGGGGGACGGTTGAATATAGGGGAGAAAGAAAGAGAGAGGGAGGGGGGGGGGAGAGGGAGAGAAGGAGGGACGAGAGAGAAGGGGAGGAGAAGGAGGGAGAGGAGGAGAGGAGGAAGAGAGGGGGAGGAGGAGGAGGAGAGGAGGGGGAGGGAGAGGAGAAGAGAGAGAGAGAGAGAGAGAGAGAGAGAGAGAGAGAGAGAGAGAGAGAGAGAGAGAGAGAGAGAGAGAGAGAGAGAGAGAGCAGAGAGAGAGGAGAGAGAAGAAGAGAGAAGAGAGAGAGAGGAGAAAGAGAGACTGAGAGAGAGGAAAGAATGCCAAATAACGAAAGTAATAAGAAAATGAAAGCAATGTTCAGAGAAGGAAGAAACGAAAGGAGGAAACGAAACGAAAAGAGCCTCCTCCTCCTTCCTCCTCCTCTTCCTCTTCCTTCGACAGCTCACAGCCACACCTTCCCTCCCTCCCCGTCCCTCCGTCCCCCCTCCCCTCCCCCCTCCTTCGGCCCTGACCCGCTCCTGCAGGAAAAATAAAAAAAGGCGGGGTCACTGGCCGCTTCGGAAGGGACTCGCGGGCGGAACATATCCGATCGCCGTGTCCTCTTCCTGCCTTCGGTTGAGTCCGGAGTCCGCGATGGATTCCTGTCGTGCGTGCCTTGTGTGTGTGTGTGTTGTGTGTTTGAGGGTTTGTGTGTGTGTTGTGTGTGTGTTTGAGGGTTTGTGTGTGTGTTGTGTGCTGTGTGTGTGTGTGTGTGTGGTGGTGTGGTGTGTGTGTGTGTGTGTGTGTGTGTGTGTGTGTGTGTGTGTGTGTGTGTGTGTGTGTGCGTGAGCGTTGTGCTAAACGCGCATGCGTGCGAGCATGTATCTCTTCTCCTACGCCCGTCCCCAAAAGTAATTTCAAACAGGAATGAAAAGAAAAAGAAACAGAAGCAAGAGAGAGAGAGAGAAAAATAATAATAAAAAGCACATGGGCGCCCAAAGTAAATTAATCAATTTCCTCTCCCCCCTTAAACCAATAAAGCACATCCCTGCAAGAAAAGTTGCAACTGCATATCCCATCACCAATGAACTCCAGGCGATGCCCAGCTAACGGCGAGCGTCCGCTTGATTGCAATAAAGAGAAATTACGGCTCCTGCCCTCCGGTGGCCCCCACGACCCGACGCCCCCCTCTCCTCCTCCTCCTCCTCCTCCTCCCCGACGATCCGACGCTCCCGACGCTCGACCCTCGCCCCCTCCTCCTCCTCCTCCCCGACGCCCCCCCTCCTCCTCCTCCCCGACTCCCCTCCCCGACGCCCCGCCCCCTCCTCCTCCTCCTCCCCGACGCCCCCTCCTCCTCCCCCCGCCCCCTCCTCCTTCCCGACGCCCCCTTCCTCCTCCTCCCCCTCCTCCCCTCCTCTCCTCCCCGACGCCCGCCCCCCTCCTCCTCCTCTCCGCGCTCGGTGCTGCATCATCTCTGTGGCCGCTTGCTTGTCCCCGTGTTTATTCGCGTGTTGTGTGTGTTCGTGCCCGCGTGTCTCGGTTTACCTGCCTGCGTCCTCTTTCTCGTTCTCTATTTGGCGCACTCCTTCACTTAGTCTCTCTCTCTCTTCTGCTCTTTCTGTCTTTATCTATGTCTCTGTGTCTGTCTCTCTCTCCACTCTTCACCCCTTCCCTCTCTTTCCCTCGTCTTCCCTCCGCCTCTCTCTCCCTTTCCCTCTTAATTTCCCTCTCTCTCTCTCACTTCCTCACAACAAAAGCACCGACATAAAGACACGACGCATAACCCTTGTCGCCATCCGCGTCCAGACCCAACATGTCTCCCTCTCCCCACCCTCTCCCTCTCTCCCTCCGCCTCCCCTCTCTCCCTCTCTTCCTCTCTCCCTCTCCTTCTCTCTCCCTCTCCTTCTCTCCCTCTCTCCCCTCTCCCCTCTCTCCCTCCGCCTCCCTTTCCTCTCTCCCTCCCGCCTCCCTCTCTTCCCTCTCTTCCTCTCTCCCTCTCTCTCTCTCTCTCCCTCCCCCTCCCTCTCCTTCTCTCCCTCTCTCCCTCCTCCTCCCTCTCCCTCTCCCCCCCTCTCCCTCTCCTCCCTCCTTCTCCTCTCCTCTCCCCTCCCCCCTCTCCCTCTCTCCCTCCTCTCCCCTCCCTCCTCTCCCCTCCTCCTCTCTCTCCCTGTGTCGTACTATGGAAACGGGAATGCTCCGCTGTGCCAAGTATCCGCGAACAAACTCAGTCACCGGAAGAGGACGCCCAAACCTTTTTGCCGGAGCTTGTTTTCCCGTCGGCTGGTAACCCACGGCTTCGGCAAGGCGGGTTTTTTTCTTTCTTCTCTCTCTCTCTACGTCGTTTTGGAGGTCGCGTTATGCTATTCTGGGTCGTGTGATAGGGGTCGAGTATAGTTCAGGGTCGTGTTATGGAGTAGGGTCGTGTTATGGAATAGGTTCGTGATATATATTACGGTTGTTATACGTGTTATTTTGGAAATAGGGATCGTGTTATGATTCCAGGGCCGTGATATAAAATAGGGTCGTGTTTATAAATTCAGGTTCAGTGTTATAAAAGAGGCTCCGTGGATAATTGAATAAAGGGGCTTGTTACAAAAAAATAGGTACGCGTGTTTTTAATTCCGGGTCGTGTTTAACAAATTCTCCTTTCTTTCTGTCTCTCTCGGTTTGCTCCCCAATTCCCCTTTCCTTCTTTCCTTCCCCAGGGGATCGTGGGTTTATTTTTTCCTTCTTAATCTTCCTTTCTTTTCTTCCTTCTCTTTTTCCCTTTTCCTTNGGGGATCTCTGTGCTCTCTCTCTCTCTCTTCGTCTCTCTCTCGCTCTCGCTCTCTCTCCTTTTCTCTACATCTCTCACCTTCTCTTCTCAGGTCGTCGCTCTCTCTCTCTCCTCTACTACTACCCCTCTCTCTCTTCTATTCTATCTGTCTGTCTGTCTGTCTGTCTGTCTGTCTGTCTGTCTATCTGTCTGTCTATCTATCTATCTATCTATCTCACTAATCGAAGACGAAAGAATAGGTACATGGGAGCTAAAATAAAGAACAAGCATGGAGTAGGAAAAGGAAAGAATAGGCACATTGACGGAAAAAGAAAAAGAATGAGTACAGAAAGGGAAAAAATAGGCACACTGATAAAAAAGAAAAAAAAATTCGGTACACAGGAGCTAAAATAAAGAATATACACAGACACGGGAAAGGAAAGAATAGGCACAGGGGAACCCAAAAGAGAGAAAAAAAGATAAACACGAAGGTGGAAAATGGTCCATATAAGAGGGTTGGAAAGTTCTCGATGTTCTGGGCGATTGAACAACAGCTCCGGCCACTGCGGCTGATCGGGCAATTGCTAACATTTAAATTACGTAAGACTTGTTCATGTCTCCTCTCGCATTTATTTGCCCTCTTTTCTTCTTTTTTTCCTCTATTTTGCTTGGTTTATTTTAGATTCTGTTTTTTTTTTTTTATTAATGGTATTTTTTTGTTTTCTTCGTGTTTTTTTTTTTGTTATATTTACCATTGTTTTATTTGGTATTTTTGTTTTCCTGTATTGCGCTTCTCGACATTCTTCTGTTCGTATTGTTTCCCAATCGTTACGTACCATTATATCTAATTTCCATATTTCCTATCCACAAAAAAGCAAAAGAAAAAAAGGAAAAAAAAGGGACAAAAAAAAGGTACTAAAAAAACAAAAAAAAATAAGAAAAAGTCTAAAATGAAAAAAAAGGAAAAAAAAAAAAACAGTGTCTAAGAAGAAAAAAAGAAAAGAAAAAAAAAAAGTCTAAGAAAAAAAAAAAGATAAAGGTCTAAGAAAAAAAAAAGAAAGTCAAAGGAAAAAAGGAAAAAGGTTCTACAGAAAAAGAAAAAAAGAAAAAGTTCTAAACCTAAGCAAAAAAGTCAAATAAAAAAAAAATAAAAAAAAAAAAAGAGTTTAAAGAAAAAAATAAAGAAATCTGAAGAAAAAGGAAAGAGAAAAAAAGAAGGGAAATAGGTCAAAGAAGAATGAAAAAAAAGAAAAAAGTCAAAGAAAAAAAGAAAAACCCAAAAGGTCAAAGAAAAAAGAAAAAGGAGTTAAGAAAAGAAAAAAATTTCTAAGAAAAAAAGAAAAGAAGGGGGATAGAGGAAAGGTCTCAAGAAAAAGAAAAAAAGTTAAGAGAAAAAAGAAGGGAAAAAAAAGAAGAAAAGAAAAGAAAACAAAATAAAAAAAAAAGTCTAAAGGGGAGAAAAAAAAACTGAAAAAAAATTCAGGAAAGAAAAAAAAAAAAAAAGGGAAATAAAGTCAAAGACGAGAAAAAGAAAAAACAGAAAAATAAACGTCAAAGAAAAAAAATGGAAACAGTCACTCAAGGAAAAACCAATACAAACCGAAAATTAGTCTATACCTAGAAATTGAAAAAAAATAGAAATAATAAGTCAAAGAACATATAGGAAAAAGTCCAAAGAAAAAAGAAAAGTAAACAAACCGTAAAAAAAGAAAATCTTCAGTCTCAAAGACAAAAGAAAAAAAAAAAAAAATAAAAAAAAAAACAAAAAAAAAAAAAAAAAAAAAAAAAGTCACAAGAAATAAAAATGTCAAAGAAGAAAAAAGAAGAAAAAGGTCTCAAAGACAAAAAAAAGAAAAATAGTCTAAAGAAAAAGGAGGAAAAGCCAAAAAAAAAAGAAAAAGTCAAAGAAAAAAAAAAATAGAAATATCACAAGAAAAAAACAAAAGATCAAGAAAAAAAGGAAAAAGTCAAAGCAAAAAAGAAAAATGAAAAAGAAAAAAGGAAAAAGTCAAAAAAAAAAAGAAGAAAAAAGTCTAAGAAATAATAGATAAAAAGTTTAAGAAAAAAAAGCAAAATGCTCCTAGAAAAAAAAAAGTCTAAGAAAAAAAAGAAAAAAAGTCTAAGAAAAAAAGAAAAAATTAAGAAAAAAAAGAAAAAGTCTAAGAAAAAAAAAGTCTAAGAAAAAAAAAAAAAGTCATAAGAATGTTTTTTAAACATATAAAGTTATAAAAAAAAATTAAAAAAAAGTCTAAGAAGAAAATTTTCTAAACAAAATTTATTAAAAAAAAATAAAAAAAAAGCCTAAGAAGAATAAATTTTCTAAACATAAATTATAAAAAAAAAACAAAAATTATCGTAACATGTTTGCCTCCACGTCCCCGGCCGCTGATTGGCTGACTTCAAACTCAATTAAGCCTTGAAATCAGGACCTTGATTCGCCAAACAGACTTTTTTTTTTTTTTTTTAATTTATCGTCTTTCCTCATACTCTTTTTATTAGTTCTTAATTACTTTAGAGATGAAAGTTTGGAAAACTCTCATCGCCATTCATCACTGCATAAACATCCATTATAGCAAATTATCATTGTCATCATCATTACTAAAAAAATCATTATTCATTATTCATTATTATTATCATTACTAAGCTTATCTTATTATCATCATTACTAACCTATCATTATTATTATCATTACTAACCTATCATTATTATTATCATTACTAACCTATCATTATTATTATCATTCCTAACTTATCATTATTATTATTATTACTAACCTATCATTATTATTATCATTACTAACCTATCATTATTATTATTACTAACCTATAATTATTATTACATTACTAAACTATCATTATTTATTATTATTATACAACCTATCATTATCATTATCATTACTAACCTTCATTATTATTAATCATTCACTAACCTTATAATTATTATTATCATTTACTAATCCTATCATTATTATTATCATTACTAACCTATTCATTATTATTTATCATTACTAACCTATCATTATTATTATCATTACTAACCTATCATTATTATTATCATTACTAACCTATCATTATTACTAACCTATTCATTATTATTATAATACTAACCTATCATTATTATTATCATTTACTACCTATCATTTTATTATCATTACTAAACTATTCATTATTATTATCATTACTAACCTATCATTATTATTATAACCCTATCATCATTTACTAACCTATCATTATTATTATCATTACTACTTATCATTATTATTTCATACTTAATATCTATTACTAACTATCATTATTATTATCATACTAAATTATTATTATCATTACTAACCTATCATTAATATTATTACTAACCTATCACGATTATTATCACCATTATCATTATCATCATTACTAACACATCATTATTATCATCATCACTAAAAACACATCATTATTATTATCATCATCATTACAAACAATATTATTTTATTATTATCATCATTACTATCATCACTAAACACAATCATTGTATCAGCCATCACCATCACCACCATCACTCACCACCATTATTTTATGTCCTCTTCACCTCAAAGGTCAAGACGATTCTAAAAGTCAAGGTCAGCGAGGTCATGTAAAGACAAAAAAATAATAATAAATAAAAGAATAAAAATAAATAATAAAATCCAGTCACTTGTCATAAAAAAAAAAAAAAAAAAAAAAAAAAAAACGGAAAAACAAAGTAACAAACACAAAACAATCGAAAGAAAGAAAGAAAGAAAGAAAGAAAAACCTTAACATTAATTATCCTTTATTATTATTATTATTTTTCAAACTTCGAGCTCGCTATGAGTAACAATAGCCACCAGCTTTTAACACTTTTTTCATATTTCAAAACTTTCAAACAAACTTTTCTCGGAAAACTTTTTTCACTATCCGAACAACACATATTTAAAACGTTTGTGTTTATGACGAAACCTTTTCAAACCGTTGTAAATAACGCTTTAAAAAAAAAAAAACGTTATTTCCGTTACGGCTCACGAAAGAACACCAACTGAAGTAACGGTCTTAATTTAAGAGAATTAATTTGATTCTTTCGCTATCAAATCAATGTCTGTCTTTGATGTCGTGGTCTAGTTGGCTCTCAGTGGCGTTTATGTGAATTTATAGACCGGAGAGTGTGACGTCATGGGAAACCTTATTATTATTATTTTTATTACTGATATTAATGTTTTTAGTTGTAGTAGTAGTGTTGTTATCGTATTTATCATTATTATCGTATTTATATTTTATTGTTATTATTATTATATACTATTATTGTTATATATTATAATATTATTTTATTATCATTATTTAATATATATCGTTTTATAATTATTACCATGTATTATTTATTATCATTATCATTCTCATTTCCTTCTCCATCTCCTACTCCTCTATTTCATCCCCCCCCCCCCCCCCCCCCCCCCCCCTCCCCCCCCCCCCCCCCCCCCCCCCCCCCCCCCCCCCCCTTCATCCTTATTATTTATTACTATTAATGATTAACGATAATGATGATAGTAATGATGGTGATTATGGATGCATGGTGATGATGATAATGATAATGATTAATGATTACATATGGCAATGAAACAATTAATAATAACACACTAATAAATAGTAATAATTGATTCAATTAATAATAATGACAGCTAACGAGTTATATTTGTATCCGATTGTTCGTGCTCATTATTTTTAAAATTTATTATCATTGAGTATAATTATTATCATTATTATCGTTATTACTTAGTAATGATCATTTTTTATAGTAGTTATTATTATAGTTATCATTATAGACATATTATGATGACATTAATCATTTATTTAATCGCTTATTATTTCGCTTTTTTTGTTTTTGGGGGTCGGGGCGGTATTTTTCTTAACATTTCGTTTTCATAATGTTAAGTTTTGTTATCATGATTATGATAACAACCACCACCACCAGCCCCCAGCCCTTCCACACTCTACCCACCAGCCCCCCCCCCTACCATCACCTCCACCTCCCCTACCACCACCACACTACCACCACCACCACACCACCAGCCCCAACCCCCTCCAACCACCACCACCACCCCCCCCCTACCCCCCCCAACCACCAACCACCAGCCCCCTCCCACCCCCACCCACCCCCCAACCACCACCCTCACATTCCCAACGACGCATTAAAGACCTGATCTCAATACGACAGCGTGGTCGTTCCTGCCTTATTTGGTCGTCGCGTTCGTGTCTGACGCTTTATAGAGGGAGGCTGGCTGGCTCCTTCATCTTCTTCTTCTCCTGAAATTCTTCTCCTCCTCCTTCTCCTTTCTCCTATCCCCACTCTTCCTTCTCCCCCCCCCTCCTTTTACACCTTCACTCTTCTCTTTCTTTACACACTTCCTTCTTTTCCTCTGCGTGTACGAGCAGTGCGTGGTGCGGGCGGGTGCGGGGTGGTCGTGCGGGCGGGCGCGGGCGTTAGTGGGCCGCTCGTGAGGCCTCTTCTCCTTCGGCGGATTTTTACTCCACAAAATTCGGTAAACCTTTTTTTTCTGGTGGACGCCTCCTTTTTTGGGGGGGTGGGCTGTTGTGCTTGTATGTTTTTCTGGTTCCCATCCATTTAACATTCCTTCTTCTTCTCTCATCATCACCTATCATCACCACCATCAATCACCCACCCATCACCAACCACCCATCACACCATCCACATCATCCACCTTCACCCATCCACTTACATCCACCATTCACCGCACCATCCACATCATACCCATACCACCAACATCTCCCACCCCCAATTCACCACCACCAACCCACCACACCACACCACCACCACCCACCATCACCACCATCTACCACCATTATCACCACCATCACCACCATTCCATCACCCCAACCAAAACCACCACCAACATCATCACCACCATCACCCCCCCCCCAAAACCCCATCAACCACCACCATCCCACCACCACCACATCATCACCACCATTCACACCACCACCACCCATCACCACCAAATCACCACCATTCCCTCGCCATCATCACCTTAACCATTTCAACCACACACCATCACACCACCAAACATCACCACTCAACCACCACCTCACCATCCACCACCACCGTATCTCACCACCAACATCACCCACCATCACCGCCACCATCACCACCACCACCACCATCACACCACCATCACCACCACCACCACCATCACCCACCACATCACCACCTCACCCCGCACCTATACACCACCACCCACCATCACCACCAACATATGCATCCACCACCACCACCATCACCACCACCATCACCACCCACCACCACACCATCACCACCAAACATTCACCAACCATCACACCACATCAACCCACCACCACCACCATTCACCACCAACTCACC
>NW_020870319.1:410728-423228 GCF_003789085.1 Penaeus vannamei
TCCAGTGACTAATGGTATGCTGTGCTGATATTGGAGTCAGGTTGTGTTCTCTTGTTGTTCAGGTGATCAGTCAAGTGTTGGGTGTTTTCTCACGGGCTCGCGGAGGGAGGGAGAGGGAGGGAGGGAGAGGAGGGAGGGAGAGGGAGGGAGAGGGAGGGAGAGGGAGGGAAAGGGAGGGAGAGAGAGGAGAGAAGGGAGAGAGAGAGAGAGAGAGAAGAGAGAGAAGAAGGAGAGAAGAGAGAGGAGAGAGAGAGAGAGAGAGAGAGGAGGGAAGGGAGGGAGGGAAGGAGAGAGAGAGGGAGGGAGGGAGGGAGGGAGGGAGGAGGGAGGAGGGGAGAGAGAGGAGAGGGAGAGAGAGAGAGAGAGAGAGAGAGAGAGAGAGAGAGAGAGAGAGAGACAGACAGACAGACAGACAGACAGACAGACAGACAGAGAGACATAGAAAGAGAGAGAGAGAAGAGAAAGAGAAAGCAAGGAACGCACGAACATGCCGAAGACCTTATCGCCGTTGTGCCTCGACGAGATCTCGAAGAAGCTATAGAACGAAGAGACATTTTGTTGTTTCCTCTTATTCATTTGTTTCATTTATTTGTTCAGAGCACGAATCCGTAAATATTCAGTACCCTCCGTAGGTTACTTATTATTTATTTATATTATTTTATTATCGTTATTATTGTTATTTTTATTTTCCTCCAGTAGGTTATTATTTATTTATTTTTTTATTGTTATTATTGTTATTTTATTTTCCTCCAATAGGTTATTATTTATTTCTTTATTTATTGTTATTTTTGTTATTTTTATTTTCCTCCAGTAGGTATTTATTATTTATTTATTTATTTTTATTATTGTTATTATTGTTATTTTATTTTCGCTCCCGTAGGTTACTTATTATTTCTTTATTTATTTTTATTATCGTTAATTATTGTTATTTTATTTTCCTCCGTAGGTTACTTATTATTTATTTATTTTTATTATCGTTATTATTGTTATTTTATTTTCCTCCGTAGGTTACTTATTATTTATTTATTTATTTTAATTACGTTATTATTGTTATTTTATTTTCCTCCAGTAGGTTTTATTTTAATTTATTGTATTTATTGTTTATTATTGTTATTTTATTTTCCTCCCGTAGGTTTTATTATTTATTATTTATTTATTTTTATTATCGTTTATTGTTATTTATTTTCCTCCAGTAGGTTACATTATTTATTTATTTTATTTTATTGTTATTATTGTTATTTTTTTTTTTCCTCCGTAGGTTACTGTATTTATTTATTTATTTATTATTTATTGTATTATTGTTATTTTATTTCCTCCATAGGTTATTATTTATTATCTATTTATTGTTATTATCGTTATTATTGTTTTTTTTTTTCCTCCCCGTAGGTTACTTATTATTTATTTATTTATTTTTATTATTGTTATTATTTGTTTATTTTATTTCCTCGTAGGTTACTATTATTTATTTATTTATTTTTATTTCGTTATTATTGTTATTTTATTTTCCTCCAGTAGGTTATTATTTATTTATTTATTTATTGTTATTATTGTTAACTATTTTTCCTCCCGTAGGTTATTATTTATTTATTATTTATTTATTGTTTATTATTATATTTTTGTTATTTTCATTTTCTCCGTAGGCCTATTTATTATTTATTTATTTATTTTTATTATCGTTATTTCATGTTATTTTATTTTTCTCCAGTAGTATTATTTTATTTCATTTATTATTATTATATTATTATATATTATTATTTTATTATTATATGTTATATTATTAATTAAATTATTATTATTTTCATTATTATTATTATTATTAATTATTATTATTATTATTATTATTATTATTATTATTATTATTATTATTATTATTTGTTATTATTTTATTATTATTATTATTATTAATTTTTTTATTATTATTATTTATTTTCCTCCAGTGGTATTTATTATTTATTTATTTATTTTTATTATTGTTATTAAATTGTTATTTTATTTTCTCGTAGGTTCTTCATCTTTACATTTATTATCAACTTATTATTATTTATATTATTATTATTATTATTATTATTAGTCATTATTTTATTTTCCTCAGTAGGTTATTTATTATTCATTTATTATTATTATTATTATTAACATTAATTATATTAATTATTATTATTTAACATCATCATCATTATTATTATTATCATTAATTAGTATTATCTTATTATTTTATTTTTTATTTTTTTCCTCCGATATGAGCGTTGACCGCAAGAGAGTCACGTGACCCAAAGCCAACCCAACTCAACCAAACTGAACCCAGACCCCCCTCTCCCCTGAGAGGTCAGCAAGGCCCTCCCCCCCCTCGAGGTCACAGAAGGCAAACCCTACGACTGCCACTGGAAACCAATTCCCTCCTTTTTCGACGATCTTTCAGTCCCTCCAGAAACCCGAGAAAATTACCTCTTCCTCCTTAGTGTGTGTCCCATCCTTCTTAGGATCTCCCCCCCTTCTCCATAGCATCTTCCCCCCCCCTCCACCCTCCCAGTAAATCCTTGCCCTCCCTCCCTTCTCCTTCTTCCTTCATAGCATCTCACCCCCCTACCCCATATTCCTTGGGTCCCCCCCCGACCACCCCCTCTCTCTCTCCTCCCTCCCTTTCCCTCCTCTTCCCTCCATCCTCCTCCTCCATAGCATTCAACCCCCCCTCCCTCTGTCCTCTCCTCCCTCCTCCCTCCCTTACCTTCCTTCCCTTCCTTCCTTCCTTCCTTCCTTTCCTTTCCTTCTTCCTTCGCTCCTCCTTCACGCCTCCCTCCCTCCCTCACCTCTCCTCCCTCGCCCTCCCTTCGTCCTCCCTCGCCCTCCCTCCTCCCTCCCTCCTCCTCCCTCCCTCTTCCTCCCTCCCTCCCTCACCCTCCCTCCCTCTCCTTCCTACTCCCATGGTAAAAAAAAAAGAAGTTCGCAGGTGTTGACTGAAGGTGACATGACATCAAGTTTTTCTATGATTGATTGCAGATCGATCTTTTAACAAGGCTCTCTTTTCCATTTTTTTTTTCTTCTCTTTCTCTCTTCTTTTTTTTTTTTCTTTTCTTTTTTTTTTTTTGGAATTGAGATAAACGACCCTTGGAGATCAAAGGGTTAAGGGTGTGATTGGCAGGAGCGCTAGAGCAGATCCCTGTCGTAGATACTTAGTGATATCTACTTTCTTGCTATTTGCGTGTATGTGTTGTATGTATTTATGTATCATGTATGTAGTATTCATGGATGTATGTGTTTATGTATGCATGTATGTACGTATTCATGGATGTATGTGTTTATGTAATGCATGTATGTATGTATTCATGGTGTATGTGTTTTATTGTATGTATGTATATATGTTATGTAATGTATGTAATGTATGTGAGTATGTGTGGGTATGTATTATTGTATGTTATGTTGTATGTAATGTATGTGGAGTATGTATGTACAATATACATATATACATACGTTTGTACACAAGAACCATACACATCACATCACACCTACACACACCTACCACACACACAACGCAACACCACATGCACATACACGCTGTCACACAACACACCACCACGGCACACACACAACCACGCGCCACACACACACATACACACGCACCACCACACACACAACACCACGCAGCACACACCCACGCACACACACCACACGCACCACACACACACACAGCACACACAACACACGCACACACACCACACACACACACACACACCACACACGCACACCCAGCACGGACACACAGCACACACGCACATCAGCACGCAACAGCACACACGCACACAACACACACCACCACTACACACCACACCCACCACACACACACACGGTCACTCACACAATCACACACACACACGGCACTACACACACACACCACACTCACACAACACGCAGAAAGTATGTTTGTAGAATATTCGTGACAATTGATTAACTAAGAGCATTGGTACGAATAATCATTACAGAAAGCAAGATAACCACTCCTGAAAAATATTTGTTAGGAACATTTAGTGTATACAGTTATGAGTCTTATATGAACGTATGTATGTGTGCGTGTATATTTGTTTAATCTATCTAATATATATGAATGTCTTTTTTTATTTTTTTTCTGGTGCCTTTTAACTCGTTTTTAATGTGCGCGTTAATCTGTTCTAAATTAAGAATGATGTAAGCATCTGGGTATACGGACATTTAGAATAGGAAAGGAGGCAGGCGGAAGAAGGGAGAGGGAGAGGGAAAGGAGAGGGAGAGGGGAGGGAGAGGGAGCGAGAGAGGGTAGGAAAGAGAGAGGAGGGGAGAGGGAGAGGGAAAGGGAGAGGGAGAGGGAGAGGAAGGGAGAGGGGAGGAGAGGGAAGAAGGGAGAGGGAGAAGGGAGAGAGGGAGAGGGAGAGGAGATAGGAAGGGAGAGGGAGAGAGAGGGAGGGAGAGGGAGAGAGAGGGGAAGGAGGGAGGGGAGAGGAGAGGGAGAGGGAGAGGGGAGAGGGAGAGGGGAGGGAGAGGGAGAGGGAAGAGGGAGAAGAAGGGACGAGGGAGAGGGAGAGGGAGAAGGGAGAGAGAGAGGAGAGAGAGAGAGAGAGAGAAGGAGAGAGAGAGAGAGAGAGGAGAAGGAGACAGAGACAAGAGACAGAGACAGAGATGAGGAAACGAGAAACAGAGAGAGACAGATAGATAGATAGAGATAGAGAGAGAGAGAATAGCGAGAGTGGGTGTGTAAGAGAGGGGACCAGAGGTTGTAGGCAGCAAAAGCGAATAGGAGAGGCACAGTTATACTATTTGCCATAGGATTACCTTTGGGGTCACAACAGTATTAGACGAAGTTGGGGAAGTTGCCTTCCTCTCTCTCTCTCTCTCCTCTCTCTCTTCTCCTCCTCCTTCTCTTCTCTCTCTCTTTTCTCTCTCTCTCTCTTCTTCTCTTTCTCTCTCTCTCTTCTTCTTCTCTCTTCTCTCTCTCTTCTCTCTCTCTCTCTCCTTCTCTCTCGTCACTCTCTCTCTCTCTCTCTCTCTCTCTTCGTCTTTCTCTCTTCTCTATGTCCCTATTCTGTCGATGTGTGTATTTGTTGTGCCGGTATTCTTGCCGTATTGTATGGTGTGGCATGTACTATTGTTGTTGTGTGCGTGCGTGTGTGTGTGAGCCGTCCGGTCCGGATGTGGGCCGCGCAGCTGCCATCACGTAGGCTCGCGGACAGAACAGCAGTATGAAGAGAACGAGCACGGCGGCGTGCACACCACGCCACTGAACAACATATTTAAATGGCGGCGAATATGAGGAGCAGGAGGCCGCCCCGCCTCGCCTCGCTCCCCGCCGGAGCCAAGCTTCGTGCGTGTGTGTGTGTGTGTGTGTGTACATGTCGGTATACTGTACATACATTCATTCATACATACATACATGACATAGCATACATACACATACACTATCATACACTCACATTACCCATACACATTACACACACCACACATCTATCACACACACACACACACAACACACACACACACACACACACAACACACACCACACACACAGCACACACACACACACACACACATTATATACCTATCACTTACAGCTGCCCACATATCTGTAGTATATATTATGGATATATGCTTTACACACTCACCCTCACTCACGCACACACAAATACATCATACACCTCAGCTTTCTCTCTACTCAGCCTCCTTCTCCCTTTTGACTTTCTCTCTCACTTCTCCTCTCTCGTCTCTCTCTCTCTCTGTCTCTCTCGTCTCGTCTCTCTGCTCTCTTCTCTCTCTTCATCTCTCTCTCTCTCTCTCTCTTATTCTATCTAATCTACTCTATTCCTAATCTCCTAAGCCTCACTGACAGCTCCAATGAATGCTGACCACTACAGCTGATGCCTTTCAAAATATCACACCAGAAGGTAAGTGTCAGTACATGAAAGAAAGGAAGGAAAATTGAGAGCAGGAGAGAAAGTAAGACGAGAGTAGACAAAAATTTACCAAGGGGAAGGAGAAGAGGAAAAGCAGGAGGGGAGGCAGGAGAAGAAGAAGGAGGAGGGAGGAAGTGGGCAGGAGGAGGAGGAGGAAGGAGGAAGAGAAGGGGAGAAGGAGTAGAAGGCAATGAGGGAGGAGGAAGAGGAGGAGGATGGAGGAGGAGGGGAGGGGGAGGAAGAAGAAGAGGAGGGGAAAGGGGAGGAGAAGGAGGAGAAGGGAGGAGGAGAGGAGGAGAGGAGGGGAGGAGGAGGAGGAGGAGGGAGCGAGGGAGGAACACAGGCCGTCGGTTCGGTCGATAAATGCAGTGTTGATTGACTGGCCCTCAAGACCGTGCGGCCGCGACGAGTCCGACGGTCACACTGCCTCCGATACGTCTTATCGCGTCAGGCATTCTCTTCCGCTTGCCGTGTCCCGATGCCTGGTTCGTGGCTTCGTTTGGGGTTTAGTAATAGGAAGGATGGAGTGTTGATGGTGTTGATGGTGATGATGGTGTTGGTGGGGATGGTGGTGATAGCGCTAATTGGTATCATTTATCGTTATTTTGGCAAATATCTTTATGACGTTTGGTTTATAGTCATCATCGCTTGGCTTTACTGTCTTTCTTTTTCTCAGAATCATTCTCTTTCTGTCTTCTTCCTCATGCCAACGCATTTCTTTAATTTACCGAAATCCCGCAAAATTTCTCCCGCCGAACAGAAAGCGCGCGCAGGTGAGAGTAGACGCCCTCGCCCCCCTCCCCCCCTCCCCCCGCTCCCTTCCTCCCCCGTTGCTGACTCATGCACGACCCTGACCCTCTCCCCCCCCCCCCCAGCGCCCCCTTTGCGTCCCTTTGCGTGAACGATTTTCGCTCGCCAAGGGTTTAGGTCGGGAGGGGGAGGGAGAGGGGAGGGGAGGGACAGGAGGGGGCCGAAAACGAGGTCTGGATCGCGTACGAACACCGCGTCGCCCCGAAGCAACCCGAACAGCCGCTCGGTTCCCGCGCGCGCCAACGGCCATCGCCCGTCAGGTTAGTTTGAATTTAAAGGGCATCCGCGGCGGCTCGGGTTCGGCGGGAAATGCGCGAGGAATTGGAGAACGAGCGAGATCTCCGGCCGAACGCAGCCCTTTGTCGTTCTCTCGTAGCGCCATGTCGGATCAGCCTCGTTCTAGCCTCTCCTGATGTTGTGGGGCGGCGGCGTCTGTCCAACATGCTATTAGTGGGTGATAATCTCGGGCTCGGAGGCTAGTTACACGTCGCCGACATGTTTACGATATGTTTACAGAGAGAGAGAACACTTGCTGTTATTGTTGCGGCTGCCGGCTGCCGGCCTCCGCTTGCAACACGTGGCAACCTGTGCGAGTCTCGAGAAACGTGATCTTTATTTTTTCTCTTCTTTATTTTTCCTCTTTTTTGATATGGAACTTAATGATCTCTGACAAAATGTTTTGACATTGAGACTTCGGCTGCACGGTCGGTTTGCCCTTCGACTTGCAAGTGTTCGAGCGCGACTTCGCAAGTGTTCGAACAGCCAACAATAAACACCAAGAATTAGACACAAGTGGGATGATTCTTTTGTGCCATTCCTATTGACATCATTTTTCCTCCATTTCTTCGTCTCTGTTTACACTCCCTCGAACTATCCACGAGAGAAGTAGGCGCGATGTTGGAACGCCCAAAACCAACCATGGACTCCTCCCCCTCCTCCTCCCTCCTCCTCCTCTCTCCTCCTCTCCCTTCCTTTCCATCCCCCCTCCCTCCTCTCCTCCCTCCTCCTCCCCTTCTCTCTCTCTCCCTTATCCTTTCCTCTCCCTCCTCCTCCCTCCTCCTCCCCCTTCCTCCTCCCTCCTTTTCCCTCCTCCCTCCTCCTCCCTTCTCCTCCCATCCTCCTCCTCTCCTCCCCCTCCTTCCATCCTCTCCGCTCCCTCCCCCACCTCTCTCCTCCTCCTCCCTTCTTCTCCTCCTCCCTCCTCCGCTCTCCCCTCCTCTCACCTCCTCTCCACATCCGCCTATCCCTCCTCCTCTCCCTTCTGCCTGCCTCCTCCCTCCTCCCCTTTCTTCCATCTCTCCTCCTCTCCCTCGTCATCCTCTCCCTCACGTTCCATCCTTGCTCCCTTCCCTCTTCCTCCTCCTCCTCCTCTCTCCCCTCCTTCCTCCTCCTCCTCTACCCTCCTCCGTAAGACCTCCTCCCCCTCCTCCACCCGCCCTCTCCTTCTCCTCCTCCTCTCCTCCCTATCCTCCTCCCCTCCTCCCTCCTGTAGACCCTCCTCCTCCTTCCTCCTCCCCCCTCCTCCTCCTCATCCTCCTCTCTCCTCTCTCCTCCTCGTCAGACCTCCGTAGCGATCGATAATTCGGGGGACACTCATAAACCCTTGCTTTATTCCCTCGGTTATGCGGGTTTTTTTATATTTCTTTTTTTTCTTCTTTTCCTTCTTGTTCTCCCTCTTACTACTTTATCTTTACTTCTTTTTCTTCATTCTCTTCTTTTTCTCCTTTGTTTTTATTTTTATTTTTAAGCTCGTTTCTCTTCTTTCTGTTTTTAAATTCATTNCCCCTCCTCTCCCCCTCTCTCCTCCTCAGTCCTCCACCCCCTTCCCTCCTCCTCTTCTCCTCTCTCCCTCCTCTCTCCCCTCTCTCCTCCTCCTCCTCCTCCCGCTCCTCCTCCTTCTCTCCTCCTCTCCTCTCCCCCCTCCTCCACCTCCTCTACCTCCGCCGCCTCTCCCTCCTCTTCTCCTTCTCCCTCGCTCCTCACTCTCCCCTTTTCTTTCCATCCTCCCTCGCTCTCCCTCGTCTCCTCCTCCCCTCTTTCCATCCTCCCTTCCCTCCTCCCGCTCATGCTCCCTCCTCCTCCTCCTCCTCCTCCCCCTCTCCCTCCTCCCTCCTCCTCCTCTCCTCCCCCTTCTTCCTCTCTCCTACCTCCTCCCTCTACCCCCCTCTCTCCTCCTCCTCCTCCTCGCTCCTCCTCCCTCCTCCTCCTCCTCCCTTCCTCCTCCTCCTCCCCCTCCATCCTCTCCCTCCCCTTCTCCCCTCCTCTTCTCCTCCCTCTCTCCTCTCCCTCTCCTCCTCTCCCCCTCCTCCGACCTCCTCTCCTCCTCCCCTCCTCCTCCTCCCTCCTCCTCTCCCCTCCTCCTCCTCCTCCTCCTCCCTCCTCCTCCTCCCCTCCTCCCTCCCTCCTCCTCCTCCTCCTCCTCCTCCCCTGCCTCCCTCCTCTCCTCCTCCTCTCCGCACTCCATCCCTCCTCCTCCCCTTCTCCCCCTCCTCCTCTCTCCTCTCTCCTCTCCCTTCTCCTCCTCTCCCGCCTCCTCCACCTCCTCTCCTCCTCCCTCCTCCGCCTCCCTCCTCCTCTCCCTCCCCCTCCTCCTCTCCTCCCTCCGCCTCCCTCCCTCTCCCCCTCTCCTCCTCCTCCTCCTCCTCCCCTCCTCCTCCTCCTCCTCCTCCTCCTCCTCGTAGACCTCCGTAGACGATCGATATTCGGGAGACACTCATAAACCCTTGCTTTATTCCCTCGGTTATGCGGGTTTTTTATATTCGTTATTTCTTCTTTTCCTTCTTGTTCTCCTCTTACTACTTTATTTTACTTCTTTTTCTTCATTCTCTTTCTTTTTCTCCTTTGTTTTTTATTTTTTTTTTAAGCTCGTTTCTCTTCTTTCTGTTTGTAAATTCATTTTTCTTGTGTTTTTGGTTCTTACATCTTCCTCATTTCTACTCTTTATCACCCATTCTTCCTTTTGCTTCTTCTTCTCTGCTTACTCTTACGCCTTCTCTTTCCCTCCCTCTTCTCCATTTCTCTCCACTTCTCCCTTCCTTTTCCCCTATATCACCCCTTCTTCTCTCCTTCTCTTTCTCTCTCTTCCTCCCTTCTCTTTCTCTCTCTTCTTCCCTTCTCGCCCCTCTCCCTCCTCCCTTTTCCCTTGACATTTCTCCCTCTCCCCCTTTTTGCTCCACAATTTATTCTCCTCCTCTTCCCTCTCTCTCTCCCTTCTGTTCTTTTTCTCTTCTTTCTTTCTTTCTTCCTTTTTTTACCTTAAAACATTCACGAGGATTTCGCTGACGTCATGTGCAACTTAAGGGGTGATTATGCGATGCAAAAATCTCTGGTTTGTGGAGGCGAAAGAACGGGAAAAAGATTGGTCTGAATGGGATCAAATTGCAGAAAATTTATGAATGGCGAATCGCATTGACTTCGTCTTCGTCAAACAGATGAATCGGCCGCACATGCACATATGTGGGATGTGGGTTGTGTGTGATGTGTGTGTGTGTGTGTGTTGTGTGGGTGTGATGTGTGTTGTGTGTGTGAGTGTGTGTGTGATTTGTGTGTGTGTGATTGTGTTGTGTGATTGTGGTGTATGTGATTGTGTGGGTGTGATTGTGTGTGTGTATGTGATTGTGTGTGTGTGGTATGTGTTGTCTTGTGTGTGTATTGTGTTGTGTTGTGTGAATTGATTGTGTGTGTGTGTGTGTGTGATTGTGTGTGAGGATGTTGTGAGAACGCATATCTGAGATTTTTTTCTGTTTTTTTTTTTTTTTTTTTTTTTTGTAATTTTTGTCCACTCATGGTAAAGGTTGAGGACATCTCCCCCTCCCTCCTTCTCCGTCCTGACGCTCCTTCCGTTCTCCTCCCCCACCTCAACGCCCACCCTCCGTTCTCCCCCTCCGTCACCTCACCTTCTCCCCATCCCTCCTCACCTCAACCCCTCCTCCCTTCCCCCCCCTCCCCACACCTCAACCCTTCCTTCCCTCCCACCTCAACCCTCCTTCCCTTCTCCTCTCTCCCCTCCCCTCCCTACCCACCTCACCCTCCATCCCTTCTCCCCCTCCCTCCTCCCTCAACCTCCCCCACCTAATCCATCCCCCCCCTCCCGCCTCCCCTCCACCTCAACCCCTCCCTCCTTCCCCTCCTAAACTCAACCCATCCCCATCCCTCCTTCTCCCTCCCCCACCACAACCCCCCCATCCCTTCTCCCTTCTCCCGTCCCACCTCACCCCCTCCTTCTCCCCTCCCTCCCGCTCCACCCCCTTCCCCTCCCTCCTCAACCTCAACCCCACCCCCATCCTCCCCTCTAAACCCCCCACCCCACCCTCCCTCACCCGCCCGACACCCCCCCATCCCATCTCAGCCCAGCGCGGCCGCGCTCGCTCCTGGAGAAGGAATTCCTTCTTCGGGATTTTCGCGGCCTTCGGGGAGCGCCGCCGAAGGACAGAAGTCTTGGGTCTTGTTGCATGGGGATCCGGCCGGCGAGGAGGGAGAGGGAATGGAGATAGGAAGAGGAGGAGGGAAGAGGGAGAGAGAGAGAGAGGAGAGGGAGGAGATAGGAAGAGGAGGGAGGGAGAGAGAGGGAGAGAGAGAGAGAGAGAGAGAGAGAGAGAGAGAGAGAGAGAGAGAGAGAGAGAGAGAGAGAGAGAGAGAGAGAGAGAGAGAAGAGAGAGAGAGAGAGAGAGAGAGAGAGAGAGAGAGACAGGAGAGGAGTGTTGAAGGAAAGCCGAAGAGAGGATAGAGAGAGAGAGAGAGAGAGGAGAGAGAGAGAGAGAGAGAGAGAGAGAGAGAGAGAGGAGAGAGAGAGAGAGAGAGAGAGAGAGAGAGAGAGAGAGAGAGAGAGAAAGAAAGAAAGAGAGATAAGGGAACAGAGGAACCGAAAGCCGTCCAAAGAGAAACAAGAGGGAGCAAAGAGCGGGCCAAGGGCGGGCGCATCGCAGCTGGGAACGAAACCAATCGATCAGCGAGAAATCGCTCGTTCGCTGCGAGTCTTTGACCTTTGCGCCGTGACCTTAAACCCCCGACGTCGCCCTCCCCCCTCCCCCCCCTCGCCAGCGTCTTCGCCCTCGCCGAAGGAGCGCCGACGCGGAGGTCGACGCCAGCGAGGCGCGTCGGGGAAGGAGGCGACGGCGCGAGCAGATGTCGCCGTGCGGATGACGTAATTATGACGTCATGCGAGTTGGCGGCGGCGGCGCGCGTCGGATTCTGCTGGTTCGCTCCGGATGTCGAGCTCGCGGCGCACCTGATCCGTCGGATGTTCGGCTCACCCGACGCCCGACTGCGGTCTCGGAAGGACGCTTAATGGGCCGAAGGAAAGGCCACGCAGAGAAAATGCGGAAATTCAGCGGATCGGAAGGAAAACGGGAAGAGAAAACGGGAGAAAAGGGTGGGAGTGTTACTTGATTTTTGCTCGTGAACTGTTCATGTTGGTATTCAGAGAGGGATATTTAGAAAGAGAGATAGGAGATAAAAGTGAGTGGATAAATAGAGAGATAGGGAGAGAAAGACAAATACAGAGAAAGAGAGACAGGGACAGATATAATGAAAGATAGAGAGAGAGAGAGAAAGAAAAAGAAAAAGAGAGACAAGGACAGAGACAGAGAAGATAAGATAGAGAAGAGAGAGAGAGAGAAAGAAAAAGAGAGACAGGGACAGATACAGAAAGATTGAAGGGGAAAAAGAAGAGAAGAGAAAAAGAGAGACAGGGACAGATACAGAGAAAGATAGATAGATAGGAAACAGACAGAGAAAAAGAAAGAGAGACAGAGACAAAGAAAGAGAGAGAGACACGAG